>JBAIZL010000032.1:497500-552500 GCA_036971475.1 Prosapia bicincta | reverse complement strand
ATGCATTCTACAACTGTATGTATGTACATAGAATTTACTTAGATACAAAATGAAATGTATCTTACATTAAAAACAATCTCAAATTAGTTCATTGAACACAGTAATTTAAATTTAAACAGATCCTAATGAGCTCGTTGTTGTTGTTTGTCCTTGACCAAATTTTCTATATCTGGGTCGATTGAACTCAACTTGATTCTTAAGTCCTCTTCAACACTAATGCGGTTTCTGTATTTATTTTTTATATACAGCAGTTCTGAAAAGCCCGATTCACATAAGTACGAGGTTACAAATGGAAGTAAAAAGATTATTGCTTGTTTGAACACTGATGGGTATTCAGTTTTTGTCCCCATCCAAAAGTCTATTAAAGATTTTTTTTTAAACGAATCTTTCATTGAGGTGTTACTTGTAAGGTCGATGAAACACTCTTTTGAGTGACTAGGAAATTCCCCTGAAAATGGATTTCTAATCCACTCATATTTAGAAAAATCTTGATTAAAATATTTATCAAAACTCGTTTGAAGGGCTTCCATATGACTAGTGATATCATCAGTCACTTCTGGCTTCAGAAAAATATCATTTTCTTCCAAAAATGCAGCAAGAGTAGGGAATGCAGAGAAATCCTTGTTCTGTGCTTGAGAGCGAAATAGAACCAACTTTTTCTTGAAGGATATTTTATCGTTGGTAGTGAACGCTGTTGTACTCGGCCCTTGAAGTCCCATGTTCAAGATATTAAGCCTATCAAAAATATCAGCCAAATACGCCAATCGTGATAGCCATTCTTCATCATTGAACAAGTGTTTCATGTCATGATTTTGTTCACTTAAAAACCTAAAGACTTCTGACCTCAGTTCAAATAGACGAGTTAGGATCTTGCCTCGTGACAACCATCTAACCTCGGTATGTAGGAGGAGAGTTTGATATTTTGCACCCATATCTTCACACATCAAAGAGAAAAGCCGTGAATTAAGAGCCCTGGCCTTAATAAAATTAATGACCTTCACGCTATCCCTTGAAACAGACTTAAGGTTGGCAGCCATAACATTGGAAGCCAAAGCTTCTCGGTGAATAACGCAGTGAGTACTTTGGCATTCTGGAGCAACTTTTTTTATTCTTGCTCCTAATCCAATGAAATGACCCGACATAGCTTTTGCTCCGTCCGTGCACAAACCAACACATTTAGACCATGATATTCCCGCTTTCATAATGTAGTCTACTCATTTATTACATTAAATATGTCCTCAGCTTTAGTGTTTGATTCAAGAGGTTTGCAAAATAAAAATTCTTTCTTTACTTCACTTTGATAATCAAAACGTATGAATACGAGAAGCTGCGCCATATTTGCTACGTCTGTGCTTTCGTCTACTTGCAGTGCAAAATAATTACATTCGCGCAGTAGAAGTAAAAGCTGTTCTTCAATACTCGAAGACATTTAAAGAATTCGCCTCTTTACTGTGTCATTGGACAACGGAATTTTCTCGATTTCCTTTGCTGCCTATTCGCCTAATACTGCCTCAACCATATCCTTAGCGACCGGAAGTAAAAGTGTTTCGCCAATTGCATGAGGCTTCCCTTCTTTAGCTATTCTATAACTGGCAAGGTAACTGACAAGTTTTTCGTCTATATTTACAAATTTTGCCATGCAGTGATTTTCTCTCTTACACAATTCAGATTCTCTTTGAAAAAATTCAATAGGTTTGTGAACCAAATCGGGATGCTTAGTAGTCTAGTGCAGCTTTAGTAAGGAAGGCTTCATACTCTGATTTGAAGGTGTTTCTGAACATACAACATATTGTGGAATAGGATTATCGTTATTTTCTGTGCCATGTTTTACTATAAATCCTAACTGTAAATACGCTGCATCATACTTACGATTTGGCTGATTTTTAATCTTCTTTTGACTGTCTTTAGAGGTGGAGGGGTTAGTCAAATATCGCTTCATTATGTCCACTAAAAACTATGCTGAATTACTACTAAAAACTAAAACTAAACTTCACTTCATGGAACACAATCGAAAAACAGCTAACATTGGCATCAGAATGAAACTACTGGGTGAGAAAGTAACACAAAAGAACGTGACACCAACTCATGCCACTGTCAAAACAAAACTGAAGGGTTGGGATGGTCGAGAGTTGTAAACCATTCTCGTTTTAGAGCTTTTATTTCTTTCACAAAGGCGCAAAAAGACTGTGGTTTACGACGTTTTTATTCCTTTATGAGTTAAAAACAAGCCATGAAAAAAACATTTCAATTCTATTTCTATCTAAGCCAACAACGAAAACCTTATTTGGTTACCTATATTTGGATTTGGAATAATTACAGTTAAACCACTACTAATAGTGTATATATATATATATATATATATATATATATATATATATATAAATTAATACTACTACTAGTAACTGCTAGAAACTACTACTAATATATACCTACTATTATACTACTATATATACTAATATATTTATATATATATATATATATATATATATATATATATATATATATATATATATATATATATAAATTTATACTACTACTAGTAACTGCTAGAAACTACTACTATATATACTAATATATATATATATATATTGTAATCCTTAGATGAATTTCTATTTCTTAATTTATATATACACAAATAACTAACACTTTCATTAACAAGGAATTTTTGTTTTCGTTTTCTCCTTACACTGAAGCTTTTCTCTGACTGGCAGTATGAGCACTATCAAAAGTTTCGTAGTACCTTATAGTCCTATTACAACATCTGGACTGTTCATATAATCGTACTATGCTTAAAATATTAGTTACTCTTATATTATCTGCGTGATTAAACAATCATCAATGATCTGTATTTATTTTTGGCTTTTATTCCTAAGATTTCATTGAATACGCTAAAATCAGTATAATGTTTAGAATTTATTTGTACTTGCTCCCAAATAAGTGTATTTTTAATATTATTAACTAATATTTTTATTTATGTCTGTTAACAACTATTAACTGTATTTCATTAGACTTAGGTTAAAATGTAAAACATTGTAAAAAACCTGTAAAAAAAAAAAAAAAAAAAAAAACAACTATTAAAGTTTTAAATTGGCAATGACAGATCATAGATAACATTTTTTTCAAGAGCTAATTTTTAATGAAACAATTATACAACATAACTTACAATTTATAAAAAACATAAAATTATATAAAACATAACAAAAATCAATAAATTACAGATGTCTTTATAAATATCCATTTACAATTCAAAAATGTTTTCTATCACAGCAAAACAGACTAGTCACAGATACATTCAATAACACATCTACTAATAATAACAGAGTCAACATAATAAATTTTAAACCACACAATCATATTATATACATTATCACGAGTAACCGAAAAACCTACAAAAATGTTAAATTTATATAATTAAAATTACTAAAGATTCATATGATCGTGAAAAATCATTTAAATCTGTCATTTTATTCAATGCTTTTGTTCCTTGTTTTTATATACCACATTTCCCCAAAACTCCACTTTTCCAATCTCTTTCTTTATGTAAAACATCTATATTATCCAAGTCCATTTGATGTTTATTATTAATTTTTTTAATGTTCAGAAGGAACACATTATAATATTTTCCACCATATTTTATATTGTTTTTATGCCCATTCGTTCTCCAAAACAGTTTGATCTCTACCAACTTGATCTACATAACAGATATCACACTATTTGCAACCAATCTTATATACAATATTATTAAGTTTAAAAGACAATTTATACACATTTTTCCTCAACATTTGACTTAAATCTTTAGTAAATGAATTTATATTAGGAAAACAAAAGTCTTTTCATCTTTATTATCATTTTCTTTATTTTGTTATTTAACTTTAACTTTTTAGTTTATTTTTTGTAGTATTTTTCAATAAAACTTTCAGGGAAATTATTCAAAACTAATTCATTTTTCATAGCTAAAAAAATTTTTAAATTAAACTGCGGATAATATAGCATTAAAATTTTTAAAGACTTTTTATGATTTCTATTTTCACTTGACTAGATGTGCAGATGAAAATTGTACATATATACCTGAAAACGTATTCTTCGTATACAAATCTAATAAAAGCCTAACATTATCTTGCTTATTACCTAAAATATCGGGAAAATATCGGGTAGACCTGCCTTATCATTTGTTGAGGCAAACTCTCTATTTAAGTTAGCTCCGCACTCTGTACTTCTAGTGTAGCCACTTATTTATCACATAGACTACTTAATCTGTCCCACTTGAACCCTTCCTTCACTTAGGCAGCGGGTTGACCAGCCTTATATTTTGTTGAGGCAAACCTCAATATATAAGCAAGCTCCGCTCTCTGTACTTCTAGTGTAGCCACTTATTTAACACATAGACTACTTAATCTGTCCCACCTGTAGCCTTCCTTCACTTTGCAGCGAGTAGAGCTGCCATATTATTTGTTGAGGCAAACCTCTCTATATTAGCAAGCTCCGCACTCTGTATTCCCAGTGTAGCCACTTATTTAACTCATAGACTACTTAATCTGTCGCACTTGTAGCATTCCTTCTCCTCGGCAGCGCGTAGACCTGCCTTATCTTTTGTTGAGGCAAACCTCTCTATATAAGGAAGCTCCGCACTCTGTACTCCCAGTGTAGCCACTTATTTAACTCATATACTACTTATTCTGCACCACTTGTAGCCTTCCTTCACTTCGATAGCGGGTAGACCTGCCATATCATTTGTTGAGGCAAACTCTCTATATAAATTAGCTCCGCACTCTGTACTCCCAGTGTAGCCACTTATGTAACTGCTAGACTACTTAATCTGTTCCACTTTTAGCCTCCTTCAATTCGGCAGCGGATAGACCTGCCTTATGCATTGTTGAGACAAACCTCCCTATATAAGCAAGCTCCGCACTCTGTACTCCCAGTGTGGCCACTTATGTATCTCATAGACTACTTAATCTGTTCCACTTGTAGCCTTCCTTCCCTTCGGCAGCGGGTGGACCTGCCTTATCATTTGTTGATTCAAACCTAACTCTATAAGCAAGCTCCGCACTCTGTATTCCTAGTGTAGCCACTTATTTATCTCATAGACTACTTATTCTGTCCCACTTGTAGCCTTCCTTCACTTCAGCAGCGGGTAGACCTGCCTTATCGTTTGTTGATTCAAACCTACCTATATAACCAAGCTCCTCACCTTGTACTCCCAGTCTAGCCACTTATGTAACTGCTAGACTATTAATCTGTCGCACTTGTAGCCTTCCTTTACTTTTTAGCGGGTAGAGTTGCCATATTATTTGTTGAGGCAAACCTCCCTATATAAGTAAGCTCCGCACTCTGTACTCCCAGTGTAGCCACTTGTTTGTCTCATAGACTATTTAATCTGTCTAAACTTGCAGCCTTCCTTCAGTTCGGCAGCGGATGGACCTGCCTTATTTTTTGTGTAGGAAAAGCTCCCTATAAAGGCAAGCTCCGCACTCTGTATTCCCAGTGTAGCCACTTATGTAACTGCTAGACTACTTAATCTGTCCCACCTGTAGCCTTCCTTCACTTCGCTAGCGGATAGACCTGCCTTATCTTTTGATGAGGCGAACCTCTCAATATAAGTAAGCTCCGCACTCTGTACTCCCAGCGTAGCCACTTATTTATCTCATAGACTACTTAATCTGTCCCACTTGTAGCCTTCCTTCAGTTCGACAGCGGATGGACCTGCCTTATCTTTTGTTGAGCCAAAGCTCCCTATATAAGCAAGCTCCGCACTCTGTACTCCCAGTGTAGCCACTTATGTATCTCATAGACTACTTAATCTGTTCCACTTGTAGCCTTCCTTCCGTTCGGCAGCGGGTGGACCTGCCTTATCATTTGTTGATTCAAACCTAACTCTATAAGCAAGCTCCGCACTCTGTATTCCTAGTGTAGCCACTTATTTAACTCATAGACTACTTAACCTGTCCCAATTGTAGCCTTCCTTTACTTTGCAGCGGGTAGAGTTGCCATATTATTTGTTGAGGCAAACCTCCCTATATAAGCAAGCTCCGCACTCTGTTCTCCCAGTGTAGCCACTTATGTAACTAATAGACTAGTTAATCTGTCCCACTTCTAGCCTACTTCAATTCGGCAGCGGATAGACATGCCTTATGCTTTCTTGAGACAAACCTCCCTATGTAAGCAAGCTCCGCACTCTGTGGTCCCAGTATAGCCACTTATTTAACTCATATACTACTTAAACTGTCCCACTTGTAGCCTTCCTTCACTTCGGCAGCGGGTAGACCTGCTTTATCTTTTGTTGAGGCAAACCTCCCTATTTAAGCAAGCTCCGCACTCTGTATTCCCAGTGTAGCCACTTATTTAACTCATAGACTACTTAACCTGTCCCACTTGTAGCCTTCCTTTACTTTGCAGCGGGTAGAGTTGCCATATTATTTGTTGAGGCAAACCTCCCTATATAAGCAAGCTCCGCACTCTGTTCTCCCAGTGTAGCCACTTATGTAACTAATAGACTAGTTAATCTGTCCCACTTCTAGCCTACTTCAATTCGGCAGCGGATAGACATGCCTTATGCTTTCTTGAGACAAACCTCCCTATGTAAGCAAGCTCCGCACTCTGTGGTCCCAGTATAGCCACTTATTTAACTCATATACTACTTAATCTGTCCCACTTGTAGCCTTCCTTCACTTCGGCAGCGGGTAGACCTGCTTTATCTTTTGTTGAGGCAAACCTCCCTATTTAAGCAAGCTCCGCACTCTGTATTCCCAGTGTAGCCACTTATTTAACTCATAGACTACTTAATCTGTCCCACTTTTAGCATTCCTTCTCCTCGGCAGCGCGTAGACCTGCCTTATCTTTTGTTGAGGCAAACCTCTCTATATAAGTAAGCTCCGCACTCTGTACTCCCAGTGTAGCCACTTATTTATCTCATAGACTACTTAATCTGTCCCACTTGTAGCCTTCCTTCACTTCGGCAGCGAGTAGACCTGCCTTATATTTTGTTGAAGCAAACCTCCCTATATAAGCAGGCTCCGGACTCTGTACTCCTACTGTAGCCACTTATTTAACTCATATACTACTTACTCTGTCACACTTGTAGCCTTCCTTCACTTCGGCAGCGAGTAGACCTGCCTTATCATTTGTTGATTCAAACCTAACTCTATAAGCAAGCTCCGCACTCTGTATTCCTAGTGTAGCCACTTATTTAACTCATAGACTACTTAACCTGTCCCACTTGTAGCCTTCCTTTACTTTGCAGCGGGTAGAGTTGCCATATTATTTGTTGAGGCAAACCTCCCTATATAAGCAAGCTCCGCACTCTGTTCTCCCAGTGTAGCCACTTATGTAACTAATAGACTAGTTAATCTGTCCCACTTCTACCCTACTTCAATTCGGCAGCGGATAGACATGCCTTATGCTTTCTTGAGACAAACCTCCCTATGTAAGCAAGCTCCGCACTCTGTGGTCCCAGTATAGCCACTTATTTAACTCATATACTACTTAAACTGTCCCACTTGTAGCCTTCCTTCACTTCGGCAGCGGGTAGACCTGCTTTATCTTTTGTTGAGGCAAACCTCCCTATTTAAGCAAGCTCCGCACTCTGTATTCCCAGTGTAGCCACTTATTTAACTCATAGACTACTTAACCTGTCCCACTTGTAGCCTTCCTTTACTTTGCAGCGGGTAGAGTTGCCATATTATTTGTTGAGGCAAACCTCCCTATATAAGCAAGCTCCGCACTCTGTTCTCCCAGTGTAGCCACTTATGTAACTAATAGACTAGTTAATCTGTCCCACTTCTAGCCTACTTCAATTCGGCAGCGGATAGACATGCCTTATGCTTTCTTGAGACAAACCTCCCTATGTAAGCAAGCTCCGCACTCTGTGGTCCCAGTATAGCCACTTATTTAACTCATATACTACTTAATCTGTCCCACTTGTAGCCTTCCTTCACTTCGGCAGCGGGTAGACCTGCTTTATCTTTTGTTGAGGCAAACCTCCCTATTTAAGCAAGCTCCGCACTCTGTATTCCCAGTGTAGCCACTTATTTAACTCATAGACTACTTAATCTGTCCCACTTTTAGCATTCCTTCTCCTCGGCAGCGCGTAGACCTGCCTTATCTTTTGTTGAGGCAAACCTCTCTATATAAGGAAGCTCCGCACTCTGTACTCCCAGTGTAGCCACTTATTTATCTCATAGACTACTTAATCTGTCCCACTTGTAGCCTTCCTTCACTTCGGCAGCGAGTAGACCTGCCTTATATTTTGTTGAAGCAAACCTCCCTATATAAGCAGGCTCCGGACTCTGTACTCCTAGTGTAGCCACTTATTTAACTCATATACTACTTACTCTGTCACACTTGTAGCCTTCCTTCACTTCGGCAGCGAGTAGACCTGCCATATCATTTGTTGAGGCAAACTCTCTATATAAATTAGCTCCGCACTCTGTACTGCCAGTGTAGCCACTTATGTAACTACTATACTATTATATCTGTCCCAATTGTAGCCTTCCTTCACTTCGGCAGCGAGTAGACCTGCCTTATATTTTGTTGAGGCAAACCTTCTTATGTAAGCAAGCTCCGGACTCTGTACTCCTAGTGTAGCCACTTGTGTATCTCATATACTACTTACTCTGTCACACTTGTAGCCTTCCTTCACTTCGCCAGCGGGTAGACCTGCCTTATATTTTGTTGAAGCAAACCTCCCTATATAAGCAAGCTCCGCACTCTGTACTCCCAGTGTATCCACTTATGTATCTCATATACTACTTACTCTGTCACACTTGTAGCCTTCCTTCACTTCGCCAGCGGGTAGACCTGCCTTATGCTTTGTTGAGACAAACGTCTCTATATAAGCAAACTCCACACTCTGTACTGCCAGTGTAGCCACTTATGTAACTGCCAGACTACCTAATCTGTCCCACTTTTAGCCTCCTTCACTTCATCAGCGGATAGACCTGCCTTATGCTTTCCTGATTCAAACCTCCCTGTATAAGCAAGCTCCGCACTCTGTGGTCCAAGTGTTGCCACTTATTTAACTCATATACTACTTATTCTGTCCAACTTGTAGCCTTCCTTCACTTCAGCAGCGGATAGACCTGCCTTATGCTTTCTTGATTCAAACCTCCCTATATAAGCAAGCTCCGCACTCTGTATTCCCAGTGTAGCCACTTATGTAACTACTATACTATTATATCTGTCCCAATTGTAGCCTTCCTTCACTTCGGCAGCGAGTAGATCTGCCTTATATTTTGTTGAGGCAAACCTCCCTATGTAAGCAAGCTCCGCACTCTGTACTCCTAGTGCAGCCACTTGTGTATCTCATATACTACTTACTGTGTCACACTTGTAGCCTTCCTTCACTTCGCCAGCGGGTAGACCTGCCTTATATTTTGTTGAAGCAAACCTCCCTATATAAGCAAGCTCCGCACTCTGTACTCCTAGTGTAGCCACTTGTGTATCTCATATACTACTTACTCTGTCACACTTGTAGCCTTCCTTCACTTCGCCAGCGGGTAGACCTGCCTTATATTTTGATGAGGCAAACCTCTCAATATAAGCAAGCTCCGCACTCTGTACTCCCAGTGTAGCCACTTATTTATCTCATAGACTACTTAATATGTCCCACTTGTAGCCTTCCTTCGTTTTGTCAGCGGGTAGACCTGCCTTATCTTTTGTTGATTCAAACCTACCTATTTAAGCAAGCTCCGCACAATGTATTCCTTGTGTAGCCACTTATTTAACTCATAGACTACTTATTCTGTCCCACTTGTAGCCTTCCTTCACTTTGCAGCGGGTAGAGCTGCCATATATTTTGTTAAGGCAAACCTCCCTAAATAGGCAATCTCCGCACTCTGTACTTCTAGTGTAGCCACTTATTTATCTCATAGACTACTTAATCTGTTCCACTTGTAGCCTTCCTTCATTTCGGCAGCGGGTAGAGCTGCCTAATCCTTTGTTGAGAGCAGATAAACACCACATAATCAACCCTGCCCACTCAATGCGTTGTTGCCTCTGTTTCAAGATACAGTACATAATTATGACCTGTACAATTTATTAACATTCGTTTTTATTTAAAAAATTGCAATTACTCTTTTAATATATTTCCTTCGCTTCCAAATGTAAAAATAAGGGCACAAGTTACAAACTATACATAGGTTAACTTTAAATTATTTTAAAACTATTAAATAATGGACAATAATATTTCATGTGCAACTCTTTATTTTAATTGTTGCTTATATTCTAGGTTCAGCTAATGGAGCAAAGGATTTCTTGAGTCCACAGCCATCTAGAAAGGTAAGGTTATATTATTGATAAAAAAAATGTAACCCTGTTAATTTATATCTATGTATTAGAACAAATGCCTTGTTTTTAAACATTACACGAAGAGTTCCTGGTATTATTTTAATAAATTAAACAACTAGAAAACATAATGAACTTATTCGAATTTCCAAGTTTCGTAATATATTTTTTAAATTTTTTGTAACAAGAATTACTTTGCTTAGTAAATATTTTTATTCCAGTTAGTTTTAGGTTATGTATAGAACGTTGGTTTCAACTCCTACATTTTATCATGCATATGTCGTGTTTCATGTAATAATTACAGTTGTAGAACCGTGAATAGAGAACAATCGTACAACCTTTGGAGATGCGGTCGTCCCAGTTTGGAAGTATGTACACATAGAAACACGTTTTCCTTAATACATTTTGTACATGTAAGGCAATCACAGATATGTACACACAGATACTGAGTTGTACAGCCGACATAAACGGTAATGAAATATATAATTTAAAACGGTTTTCGTGGGTTTTCAATTAAAAAGATTTGAGTTCGTAGCCGTTTTAATCGTTTTTTTCAGATTTCCAATTGATATTTTATAGCGTTATCAACGTCTTTCACCGGATTCTATCTAATATTTCTTGAAGGCAATGAAAACGTTCTCTTTCCACGCAAACTAGTGGAGTTAAATTCCAAGGTGTTGTCTATCGAATCGGCTGCTGTAGAATAGCAACTTTTATTTTTAATTTGTGTAATGGACAACAATTTGTCGCCACTTTTTGAATGGAGTTTTTTTTGGCGCAATATATGAAATCATATTGAGTTGGTAGGAAGTACTGGGTAGAATACGTAACAGTAGTGAGTTTCCAAAAGTCCAAAAGAGGGTGAATAACGCTATTAGCTGTCTTCGTGTTGCGAATGATAATTAGATTTTTAATCAGATAATTTTCCTTATTACATTTTGTACATGTAACTCACAGGGTTAATACGTAAGGCTGACATGGTTTAAAAATAAAAAAAAATGTTTGTCGTTGAGGCGGGAACACAAATAAAACGATCGTCCTCAGCCAACGCTACGTTATTATTTTAAGCGTTAAAAAAAGTACAGAGTAAAAGAGTGAATAATTTTTACATTATATTTTGCTACATTTGGTTGTATTTTATGTCACAATGCCAGCGTTTCTTTGTTAACTTGTGTTCGTTATTGTTTTAAATGTGTAGATTTGTGTTTTACATTACAAATATAATTTTATTTCCGAAGAGGATTTTAATTTGGAATCGGAATATAGAGCAATGTTGTAAAACGATTTAGAGGGTTATATGGTTGTAATCAACCATATTAATTTAAAAACATATTTAAAACACATATTATTTAAACCTAACTGTTTAAAATCGTGCTGTTTCAAAGATAGTAGTTCAACACTAGTGTGTATATATATATATATGTATATATGTATATATCTTTATTTTTCATTAATTATAGTGGTGCCCGTGGCCGAATTATAATAATAAGAACTGGAGACTGCTACAGACAAAACACGACGCTGAGTATGCAACATTTACGCCCTTCTTCACTGTGACCTTTCTCCTGCCCATTGCATGTAGGAATCCCAGGTAAGCAGGGTATCATAGCTAAAGTCAGCGCCACAAGGTGCCAGACTTTGCTACACCCCTGTGGAAGAGTGGGCAGTTCTGATTCAGTTGACCAGAGCACTCGCGCTAATACCCGTCACACCAGAGCTCACGCGGGGTAATTTCTTATCCCAACTATTTTCAGGTCAATATCAGTAAAATAGTTGGTGGTATGAATTTAAAAATTATTAAAATTTATTTTGTTATACTATAAAAGATATGAGAAAACAAATACAATATGATTTCCTTTTTTTGTACGTCAAAATACTCTTCACATACTTCAACTAAATGGTCTTTACAAAGACTTTTCCCACAATTAGCACAGCATTTTGTTGCTTTTTTTGTCTAAGTTATGTAATAGTTCTGTCTAAATTTTTGTAATAAAGCTGTAGCCTATTATTTAAATAAACGTATTTTTGATACAATAACCATGAAAACAATATTTTTCATAAACAAGAATAGTTTACAAACACAATATTTATCAACTCGTAATACTTGCAAGATAAAATAGAAGCTTGACATTGTACACGTTACTATATGCAAACCGGTTTTGTCTGTTGTCCATATACCTTTAGAATTTTTCTGTAAAGACTTCGTTGCTGTCCAAATAAACAAAACCCCAATCAAATCCTTAATATCTTCAAAAGAAGTTTCATTTACATCTCTCTCCCTTGCAAAGCTAGCCTATTTTGTCCGTATATAATCGTTTGTGCAAGACACTATGTAATGAATCACGTCATTATCAAACAATAAATTCCATGCTTTCAGGGGTGTGTTTAAATTTTTGGATTCTCCCTTTACCTCTGGAAAATAAGTTAAAATATTACTGGAAGGGGTTCTTACATATTTGAGGGGGCGGCTTCCAATACCATTTTGTCGGTGGCACAATCCCCGATTAAATTTGTCAATTTAAGATTTGTCATAGGAACCAGTAACGCGTTCACTATAAGGTGAACGTGTTCGTCGGGGGTGTTATTTATATTACCAGAGTTACCTGGATTTTCAATTCCGAAATCCAAATCTCGGTCAACGTCTTCATAAACAACACTAGACTTATCAACATAATGCACACTTTCCGCTACATTATCACTTTCTTCACTTGAAGATCCTCCAAATACTTTATTTTCTGTCTCTTATAAGGAGCAATTTGTTCACTCTTGGCGTAATGCACACTTTCCGCAACATTATCACTTTCTTCACTTGAAGATCCTCCATATACTTTATTTTCTGTCTCTTATAACGAGCAATTTATTCACTCTTGGAGTAATGCACACTGTCCGCAACATTATAACCTTCTTCACTTGAAGATCCACCATGTACTTTATTTTCTGTCTCTTATAACGCGCAATTTCTTCACTCTCGGAGTGATGAAAACTTTCCGCAACATTATAACCTTCTTCACTTGAAGATCCTCCATATACTTTATTTTCTGTCTCTTATAACGCGCAATTTGTTCACTCTCGGAGTGATGAAAACTTTCCGCAACATTATAACCTTCTTCACTTGAAGATCCTCCATATACTTTATTTTCTGTCTCTTATAACGCGCAATTTGTTCACTCTCGGAGTGATGAAAACTTTCCGCAACATTATAACCTTCTTCACTTGAAGATCCTCCATATACTTTATTTTCTGTCTCTTATAACGCGCAACTTGTTCACTCTCGGAGTGATGAAAACTTTCCGCAACATTATAACTTTCTTCACTTGAAGATCCTCCATATACTTTATTTTCTGTCTCTTATAACGCGCAATTTGTTCACTCTCGGAGTGATGAAAACTTTCCGCAACATTATAACCTTCTTCACTTGAAGATCCTCCATATACTTTATTTTCTGTCTCTTATAACGCGCCATTTGTTCACTCTCGGAGTGATGAAAACTTTCCGCAACATTATAACCTTCTTCACTTGAAGATCCTCCATATACTTTATTTTCTGTCTCTTATAAGGAGCAATTTGTTCACTCTTGGAGTAATGCACACTTTCCGCAACATTATAACTTTCTTCACTTGAAGATCCTCCATATACTTTATTTTCTGTCTCTTATAACGAGCAATTTGTTCTCTCTCGGAGTAATGCACACTTTCCGCAACATTATCACTTTCTTCACTTGGAGATCCTCCATATACTTTATTTTCTGCCTCTTATAACGCGCCATTTGTTCACTCTCGGAGTGATGAAAACTTTCCGCAACATTATAACCTTCTTCACTTGAAGATCCTCCATATACTTTATTTTCTGACTCTTATAAGGAGCAATTTGTTCACTCTTGGAGTAATGCACACTTTCCGCAACATTATAACTTTCTTCACTTGAAGATCCTCCATATACTTTATTTTCTGTCTCTTATAACGAGCAATTTGTTCTCTCTCGGAGTAATGCACACTTTCCGCAACATTATAACTTTCTTCACTTGAAGATCCTCCATATACTTTATTTTCTGCCTCTTATAACGAGCAATTTGTTCACTCTCGGAGTAATGCACACTTTCCGCAACATTATCACTTTCTTCACTTGAAGATTCTCCATATACTTTATTTTCTGTCTCTTATAACGAGCAATTTGTTCACTCTCAGAGTAATGCACACTTTCCGCAACATTATCACTTTTTTCACTTGAAGATCCTCCATATACTTTATTTTCTGTCTCTTATAACGAGCAATTTGTTCACTCTCAGAGTAATGCACACTTTCCGCAACATTATCACTTTCTTCACTTGGAGATCCTCAATATACTTTATTTTCTGTCTCTTATAACGAGCAATTTGTTCACTCTCGGAGTAATGCACACTTTCCGCAACATTATAACTTTCTTCACTTGAAGATCCTCCATATACTTTATTTTCTGTCTCTTATAAGGAGCAATTTGTTCACTCTTGGAGTAATGCACACTTTCCGCAACATTATAACTTTCTTCACTTGAAGATCCTCCATATACTTTATTTTCTGTCTCTTATAACGAGCAATTTGTTCTCTCTCGGAGTAATGCACACTTTCCGCAACATTATCACTTTCTTCACCTGAAGATCCTCCATATACTTTATTTTCTGTCTCTTATAACGAGCAATTTGTTCTCTCTCGGAGTAATGCACACTTTCCGCAACATTATCACTTTCATCACTTGAAGATCCTCCATATACTTTATTTTCTGTCTCTTATAACGAGCAATTTGTTCACTCTCAGAGTAATGCACACTTTCCGCAACATTATCACTTTTTTCACTTGAAGATCCTCCATATACTTTATTTTCTGTCTCTTATAACGAGCAATTTGTTCACTCTCAGAGTAATGCACACTTTCCGCAACATTATCACTTTCTTCACTTGAAGATCCTCCATATACTTTATTTTCTGTCTCTTATAACGAGCAATTTGTTCACTCTCAGAGTAATGCACACTTTCCGCAACATTATCACTTTTTTCACTTGAAGATCCTCCATATACTTTATTTTCTGTCTCTTATAACGAGCAATTTGTTCACTCTCAGAGTAATGCAAACTTTCCGCAACATTATCACTTTCTTCACTTGAAGATCCTCCATATACTTTATTTTCTGTCTCTTATAACGAGCAATTTGTTCACTCTCAGAGTAATGCACACTTTCCGCAACATTATCACTTTCTTCACTTGAAGATCCTCCATATACTTTATTTTCTGTCTCTTATAACGAGCAATTTGTTCACTCTCAGAGTAATGCACACTTTCCGCAACATTATCACTTTCTTCACTTGAAGATCCTCCATATACTTTATTTTCTGTCTCTTATAACGAGCAATTTGTTCACTCTCAGAGTAATGCACACTTTCCGCAACATTATCACTTTCATCACTTGAAGATCCTCCATATACTTTATTTTCTGTCTCTTATAACGAGCAATTTGTTCACTCTCAGAGTAATGCACACTTTCCGCAACATTATCACTTTCTTCACTTGAAGATCCTCCATATACTTTATTTTCTGTCTCTTATAACGAGCAATTTGTTCACTCTCAGAGTAATGCACACTTTCCGCAACATTATCACTTTCTTCACTTGAAGATCCTCCATATACTTTATTTTCTGTCTCTTATAACGAGCAATTTGTTCACTCTCAGAGTAATGCACACTTTCCGCAACATTATCACTTTCTTCACTTGAAGATCCTCCATATACTTTATTTTCTGTCTCTTATAACGAGCAATTTGTTCACTCTCAGAGTAATGCACACTTTCCGCAACATTATCACTTTCATCACTTGAAGATCCTCCATATACTTTATTTTCTGTCTCTTATAACGAGCAATTTGTTCACTCTCAGAGTAATGC
Organism: Prosapia bicincta; assembly: GCA_036971475.1. Taxonomy (NCBI): domain Eukaryota; kingdom Metazoa; phylum Arthropoda; class Insecta; order Hemiptera; family Cercopidae; genus Prosapia; species Prosapia bicincta. The sequence continues at coordinate 536,310 of JBAIZL010000032.1, read as the reverse complement.
ACACTTTCCGCAACATTATCACTTTTTTCACTTGAAGATCCTCCATATACTTTATTTTCTGTCTCTTATAACGAGCAATTTGTTCACTCTCAGAGTAATGCACACTTTCCGCAACATTATCACTTTCTTCACTTGAAGATCCTCCATATACTTTATTTTCTGTCTCTTATAACGAGCAATTTGTTCACTCTCAGAGTAATGCACACTTTCCGCAACATTATCACTTTTTTCACTTGAAGATCCTCCATATACTTTATTTTCTGTCTCTTATAACGAGCAATTTGTTCACTCTCAGAGTAATGCACACTTTCCGCAACATTATCACTTTCTTCACTTGAAGATCCTCCATATACTTTATTTTCTGTCTCTTATAACGAGCAATTTGTTCACTCTCAGAGTAATGCACACTTTCCGCAACATTATCACTTTCTTCACTTGAAGATCCTCCATATACTTTATTTTCTGTCTCTTATAACGAGCAATTTGTTCACTCTCAGAGTAATGCACACTTTCCGCAACATTATCACTTTCTTCACTTGAAGATCCTCCATATACTTTATTTTCTGTCTCTTATAACGAGCAATTTGTTCACTCTCAGAGTAATGCACACTTTCCGCAACATTATCACTTTTTTCACTTGAAGATCCTCCATATACTTTATTTTCTGTCTCTTATAACGAGCAATTTGTTCACTCTCAGAGTAATGCACACTTTCCGCAACATTATCACTTTTTTCACTTGAAGATCCTCCATATACTTTATTTTCTGTCTCTTATAACGAGCAATTTGTTCACTCTCGGAGTAATGCACACTTTCCGCAACATTATCACTTTCTTCACTTGAAGATCCTCCATATACTTTATTTTCTGTCTCTTATAAGGAGCAATTTGTTCACTCTCAGAGTAATGCACACTTTCCGCAACATTATCACTTTCTTCACTTGGAGATCCTCAATATACTTTATTTTCTGTCTCTTATAACGAGCAATTTGTTCACTCTCGGAGTAATGCACACTTTCCGCAACATTATCACTTTCTTCACTTGAAGATCCTCCATATACTTTATTTTCTGTCTCTTATAACGAGCAATTTGTTCTCTCTCGGAGTAATGCACACTTTCCGCAACATTATAACTTTCTTCACTTGAAGATCCTCCATATACTTTATTTTCTGTCTCTAATAACGAGCAATTTGTTCACTCTCAGAGTAATGCACACTTTCCGCAACATTATCACTTTCTTCACTTGAAGATCCTCCATATACTTTATTTTCTGTCTCTTATAAGGAGCAATTTGTTCACTCTCAGAGTAATGCACACTTTCCGCAACATTATAACTTTCTTCACTTGAAGATCCTCCATATACTTTATTTTCTGTCTCTTATAACGAGCAATTTGTTCACTCTCAGAGTAATGCACACTTTCCGCAACATTATCACTTTCTTCACTTGAAGATCCTCCATATACTTTATTTTCTGTCTCTTATAACGAGCAATTTGCTCACTCTCGGAGTAATGCACACTTTCCGCAGCATTATCACTTTCTTCACTTGAAGATCCTCCATATACTTTATTTTCTGTCTCTTATAACGAGCAATTTGCTCACTCTCGGAGTAATGCACACTTTCCGCAACATTATCACTTTCTTCACTTGAAGATCCTCCATATACTTTATTTTCTGTCTCTTATAACGAGCAATTTGTTCACTCTCGGAGTAATGCACACTTTCCGCAACATTATCACTTTCTTCACTTGAAGATCCTCCATATACTTTATTTTCTGTATCTTATAACGAGCAATTTGTTCACTCTCGGAGTAATGCACACTTTCCGCAACATTATAACTTTCTTCACTTGAAGATCCTCCATATACTTTATTTTCTGTCTCTTATAACGAGCAATTTGTTCACTCACGGAGTAATGCACACTTTCCGCAACATTATAACTTTCTTCACTTGAAGATCCTCCATATACTTTATTTTCTGTCTCTTATAAGGAGCAATTTGTTCACTCTCGGAGTGATGAAAACTTTCCGCAACATTATCACTTTCTTCACTTGAAGATCCTCCATATATACTTTATTTTCTGTCTCTTATAACGAGCAATTTGTTCACTCTCAGAGTAATGCACACTTTCCGCAACATTATCACTTTCTTCACTTGAAGATCCTCCATATCTTTATTTTCTGTCTCTTATAAGGGGCAATTTATAAAATTTGTGTCGTCTCTTATCGCCATGACAAAATATGAACGTAGATAATTTAAAATGGTTTTTTAGGTTTATAAATTAAAACTAACTTCAGCTGTAAAATCCTCACAAAATATATATCAAAATAAAATTCAATCATAAAAATCTTGCAAAAAACCAAATGAAAATGAATTTATGTTGAAATCTTGCCAAATACAATTTAACCTCAATTATAAAAACCTTGCAAAATACAAATAGAAATAAACCTGAGTTATAGAAACCAGCAATGTAACGTGAGGACTCGCGCGGGGTAAAAACTTTTCAAGCTTTTGCAACAATAACTTCAAACTGGTATAAGTAAACAAAAACTGTGTAACGTGGTGATGAATCAATTAGAAGGTATGTAAGAGGTGGAGAGATTTCAGGATTTTCAACTGTTTTATAATCTTTGTTGGAAACTCACTGGGATAATAATTACCCCGCGCAAGTTCTCTAGGGTTAAACATAACCGCTTGGGTTCTCTTACGCTGGAGGCGGTAGCTGTATACATATTGCATATATTACGCCTTGCTGGTTTTGAATATTTTGAATGACTGACAAAATATACTGACAAATACCAAACTAGAGTTTTATGGTTTTCCTACAACCTAACCACATTTGTGTTCTCAATTTTTCAATGCTTCTATTAGTGCACTTACTATCTCTCTCTCTCACACACACTATCTCTCTGTCTCTCTCTATATATACATACATATACTTATATATCTTGACAAACAATAATATTCTGAAAACAACAATATAATAATATACTTTAGGTTATCCTACATCGATATAATAAAAGACATTTATTACTTTTTAATCATTCGTACAATATATTCGCTTATAAATAATGGGATATCTTAAATCACAAAAATATATTTTTCAATTCCTTCTAATAAACACACACTCCCTACATATATATTGTTCAAATTTTCAATCTTTAATAAAATACCTATTATTATTTCACTCAAACACAATAGATTTTTAAATTCCTTCTATTAGCTCACACTCCCCCCATATATAATCTTGCACGAATTTTAAGTCGTTAATTAAATAGGTTTTTATTCATTCAATCTACTTCAAATACATTTTTGGTAACCTATAGTGGATGATAATTGATGTTAACAAAGTTTTTTCAAATATTTATTCATAATTAGGTTTTAAAGATTTGGGGGTCTATCTGGATTCGAACTGAGAATTATAATGTTCAAAATCTAGTGCGCTTCAACGATATGCCAACTTTCCAATAACTAGAGATTTCCTTTTCAAAGATGTATAAGAATTGAACAACCCTATCTGGTTGTTATCGAAACCTTCATTGTACAACCTTGAAGTGTTGCCATGGTTATCACACAGTATCATAAATAGTACTGTAGGGTTCGAAAATAGTATTGTAGTATCAAAAATAGGAAAGCAAACAAAGATAAAAGTCTTCTTTGTTGACGTCAGTAAGAATTTACTTTAAAAATATTTTTTTATATTACTCGTTTAAACTTGTAGTGGATGAAACATTTATTGCTTGTTCCATAAAAATATTTTTACTAGTTGAATAATATTCCTTAATATCTAACATTCTTAAAATCTAACATTTTTACTGATTTTATACTATGGTCATTTCTTCGGTTTCTTCCTGAAACACTTATTATAACTTATGAAACACTTGAATTACTGTAACATATTGCGTAACCTTCACACTCGTATTAACATGGGAAGCCGCAGTTTACGCACAGGTTTCTCTATTAGGTACGTACCCAATAGAGAGTAGCTTTACTTTATCTTATATTGTATGGAATTGCGAGTGAAATGTCAGGATAGGAGAAAAGGAAACAGAAGAAACCAATAGAGGGAAGTGTTTCCCATTACTGTTTTGCTTGTAGTGGCAGGTTGTATCACAAAATTATTCCTGACACGTGACACAATAATATAGATCTGATAATTTGCAATTTTAATTCCAAGAAAGGTGGATTTATCACGGTGTTGGCGTGCTATCTTGCAATCTCGTCGACTCGCCAACCATCTGACGCAGCCGAAACAGTTTCGGCGGAAAACCAATTTACTTGCAAATATGTGGCCCATCAGAACATAAATTACAAATGTGTAGCTCGAAAAGAATCCGCATTCAAAACAAAACGCATTCATTATAATGATAGGTGATTTGAAAAAATTAAAATTTATTTAGTTTTCTATTGTTCTATGATTTGTCGCTAATAAAATGACGGCTGTGTTAAGGGAATCTAAACGTTCTTGATTGACGACTCTGGATGTATTACACTGGATGCAGTTAATTACCTTGGATTGTTATTTTGGAGACATTGATAAAAATTAATGATTTTCAGTGTGTATTTAAAATACCCTTACTGCAGTCTCATCTTCCTGCGGGGGACTGTAACGCTAGGGGGAAAGTTCTACTCGAAACATGATCTGCCATTAATGCAAATGCTAAGGGGCATCATGCCTTTATTGCCGGCTCAACCTTCGGTGGGTGGACTGTAACGCTAAGGTGAAAGTTCTACTCGAAACATGATCTGCCATTAATGCAAATGCTAAGGAGCTTCATGCCTTTATTGCTGACTCAACTTTCAGTGGATGGACTGTAACGCTAGGGTGAAAGTTCTACTCGAAACATGATCTGCCATTAATGCAAATGCTAAGGAGCATCATGCCTTTATTGCTGACTCAACTTTCAGTGGATGGACTGTAACGCTAGGGTGAAAGTTCTACTCGAAACATGATCTGCCATTAATGCAAATGCTAAGGAGCATCATGCCTTTATTGCTGACTCAACTTTCAGTGGATGGACTGTAACGCTAGGGTGAAAGTTCTACTCGAAACATGATCTGCCATTAATGCAAATGCTAAGGAGCATCATGCCTTTATTGCTGACTCAACTTTCAGTGGATGGACTGTAACGCTAGGGTGAAAGTTCTACTCGAAACATGATCTGCCATTAATGCAAATGCTAAGGAGCATCATGCCTTTATTGCTGACTCAACTTTCAGTGGATAGACTGTAACGCTAGGGTGAAAGTTCTACTCGAAACATGATCTGCCATTAATGCAAATGCTAAGGAGCATCATGCCTTTATTGCTGACTCAACTTTCAGTGGATAGACTGTAACGCTAGGGTGAAAGTTCTACTCGAAACATGATCTGCCATTAATGCAAATGCTAAGGAGCATCATGCCTTTATTGCTGACTCAACTTTCAGTGGATGGACTGTAACGCTAGGGTGAAAGTTCTACTCGAAACATGATCTGCCATTAATGCAAATGCTAAGGAGCATCATGCCTTTATTGCTGACTCAACTTTCAGTGGATGGACTGTAACGCTAGGGTGAAAGTTCTACTCGAAACATGATCTGCCATTAATGCAAATGCTAAGGAGCATCATGCCTTTATTGCTGACTCAACTTTCAGTGGATGGACTGTAACGCTAGGGTAAAAGTTCTACTCGAAACATGATCTGCCATTAATGCAAATGCTAAGGAGCTTCATGCCTTTATTGTTGACTCAACTTTCAGAGGGTGACCTGTAACGCTAGGGTGAAAGTTCTACTCGAAACATGATCTGCCATTAATGCAAATGCTAAGGAGCATCATGCCTTTATTGCTGACTCAACTTTCAGTGGATGGACTGTAACGCTAGGGGGAAAGTTCTACTCGAAACATGATCTGCCATTAATGCAAATGCTAAGGAGCATCATGCCTTTATTGCTGACTCAACTTTCAGTGGATGGACTGTAACGCTAGGGTGAAAGTTCTACTCGAAACATGATCTGCCATTAATGCAAATGCTAAGGAGCATCATGCCTTTATTGCTGACTCAACTTTCAGTGGATGGACTGTAACGCTAGGGGGAAAGTTCTACTCGAAACATGATCTGCCATTAATGCAAATGCTAAGGAGCATCATGCCTTTATTGCTGACTCAACTTTCAGTGGATGGACTGTAACGCTAGGGTGAAAGTTCTACTCGAAACATGATCTGCCATTAATGCAAATGCTAAGGAGCATCATGCCTTTATTGCTGACTCAACTTTCAGTGGATGGACTGTAACGCTAGGGTGAAAGTTCTACTCGAAACATGATCTGCCATTAATGCAAATGCTAAGGAGCATCATGCCTTTATTGCTGACTCAACTTTCAGTGGGTGGACTGTGACGCTAGGGTGAAAGTTCTACTAGAAACATGATCTGCCATTAATGCAAATGCTAAGGAGCATCATGCCTTTATTGCTGACTCAACTTTCAGTGGATGGACTGTAACGCTAGGGTGAAAGTTCTACTCGAAACATGATCTGCCATTAATGCAAATGCTAAGGAGCATCATGCCTTTATTGCTGACTCAACTTTCAGTGGATGGACTGTAACGCTAGGGTGAAAGTTCTACTCGAAACATGATCTGCCATTAATGCAAATGCTAAGGAGCATCATGCCTTTATTGCTGACTCAACTTTCAGTGGATGGACTGTAACGCTAGGGTGAAAGTTCTACTCGAAACATGATCTGCCATTAATGCAAATGCTAAGGAGCATCATGCCTTTATTGCTGACTCAACTTTCAGTGGATGGACTGTGACGCTAGGGTGAAAGTTCTACTAGAAACATGATCTGCCATTAAAGCAAATGCTAAGGAGCATCATGCCTTTATTGCTGACTCAACTTTCAGTGGATGGACTGTAACGCTAGGGTGAAAGTTCTACTCGAAACATGATCTGCCATTAATGCAAATGCTAAGGAGCATCATGCCTTTATTGCTGACTCAACTTTCAGTGGATGGACTGTAACGCTAGGGTGAAAGTTCTACTCGAAACATGATCTGCCATTAATGCAAATGCTAAGGAGCATCATGCCTTTATTGCTGACTCAACTTTCAGTGGATGGACTGTAACGCTAGGGTGAAAGTTCTACTCGAAACATGATCTGCCATTAATGCAAATGCTAAGGAGCTTCATGCCTTTATTGTTGACTCAACTTTCAGAGGGTGACCTGTAACGCTAGGGTGAAAGTTCTACTCGAAACATGATCTGCCATTAATGCAAATGCTAAGGAGCATCATGCCTTTATTGCTGACTCAACTTTCAGTGGATGGACTGTAACGCTAGGGTGAAAGTTCTACTCGAAACATGATCTGCCATTAATGCAAATGCTAAGGAGCATCATGCCTTTATTGCTGACTCAACTTTCAGTGGATGGACTGTAACGCTAGGGTGAAAGTTCTACTCGAAACATGATCTGCCATTAATGCAAATGCTAAGGAGCATCATGCCTTTATTGCTGACTCAACTTTCAGTGGGTGGACTGTGACGCTAGGGTGAAAGTTCTACTAGAAACATGATCTGCCATTAATGCAAATGCTAAGGAGCATCATGCCTTTATTGCTGACTCAACTTTCAGTGGATGGACTGTAACGCTAGGGTGAAAGTTCTACTCGAAACATGATCTGCCATTAATGCAAATGCTAAGGAGCATCATGCCTTTATTGCTGACTCAACTTTCAGTGGGTGGACTTTAACGGTAGGCGGAATGTTCTACTCGAAACATGATCTGCCAATAATGCAAAAGCTAAGGAGCTTCATGCCTTTATAGCTGACTCACCTTTCAGTGGGTTAACTGTAACGCTAGGCGGAAAGTCCTACTTGAACCATCTTCTGGCATTAATGTCAATGCTAAGGAGCTTCATGCCTTTATTGCTGACTCAACTTTCAGTGGGTTAACTGTAACGCTAGGCGGAAAGTCCTACTTGAACCATCTTCTGGCATTAATGTCAATGCTAAGGAGCTTCATGCCTTTATTGCTGACTCAACTTTCAGTGGTTGGACTGTAACGCTTGGGCGAAAGTTCTACTCGAAACATCATCTGCCATTAATGTCAATGCTAAGGAGCTTCATGCCCCTTCTCCAGGCTCATCTTCCAGCGAGCGTTCTGTAACGCTGGGCGGAAAGTTCTACTCGATTTATCATCTGCCATTAATTCCAATGGTAAGGAGCTTCATACCCTCTTGCCAGTTCATCTTTCAGTGGTTTGGTTGTAACGCTATGGTGGAAGCTCTACTCGAATCATCTCCCTTTAATACCAATACTAAAGAGGTTTATGCTTTTTCTGCATGCTCATTATCCAGCGGGTGGACTCGCATTAATTGTACGATACCATACTATCTTTCTCTATTCCGGGTACTCTTTCTTAGAGCTACGTATTACTCTCTATCTTTGTCATTGTTTTCGTATCAGTTTAATGGATTGATATGTCTTATTTCCTCGATAAAGTATATCTATTCCTCAGGTACGCGCTCGTGCTAACTTCAGGTACGCGCCCCTGCTAACATAATATCTGTCCTATATCCTGGGTCATGGAGTTTATGAGCTCATCATAATCCTACCTATAATCACAAATCTTTCTCAACCTTGGTAGGAAATAATAGCCAAAACTTTCTAACACCCTAAACTCACAATACAGCTCCCATAATTTACACTGAGCTGTGGTCGATACCCACTCCTTCTAAGCCATACGGCCTACTGAACCAGCAACAGGGGATTTTCTTATCAGAGGCTTAAGCGCATCCTCCTTATCTCATCCCTTTCACTGAGCTGTGGTCGATCAACTGAGAAGGTCCTTCTGAACCTATTTAAGCCATACGGCCTACTGAACCAGCAAAAGGGGATCTTCTTATCAGAGGCTTAAGCGCACCCTCCTTATCTCATTCTTCTACACTGAGCTATGGTCGATGCCCCCTTCTTCTGAACTTAGTTAACCCATACGGCCTACTGAACCAGCAACAGGAAAGCTTCTTACCAGAGGCTTAAGCCTACCCTCCTTATCTCATCCCTTACAATGAGCTGTGGTCGATGTCCCTTCCTTCTGAACCTAGTTAAGCCATACGGCCTACTGAACCAGCAACAGGGGATGTTCTTATCAGAGGCTTAAGCTCACCCTTTTTATCTCATCCCTTACACTGAGCTGTGGTCGATGTCCCCTCCTTCTGAACTTAGTTAAGTCATACGTCCTACTGAACCAGCAACAGGGGATGTTCTTATCAGAGGCTTAATCTCACCCTTTTTATCTCATCCCTTACACTGAGCTGTGGTCGATGCCCCCTCCTTCTGAACTTAGTTAAGTCATACGTCCTACTGAACCAGCAACAGGGGATATTCTTATCAGAGGCTTAAGCTCACCCTTTTTATCTCATCCCTTACACTGAGCTGTGGTCGATGCCCCCTCCTTCTGAACTTAGTTAAGTCATACGTCCTACTGAACCAGCAACAGGGGATGTTCTTATCAGAGGCTTAAGCTCACCCTTTTTATCTCATCCCTTACACTGAGCTGTGGTCGATGCCCCTCCTTCTGAACTTAGTTAAGTCATACGTCCTACTGACCCAGCAACAGGGGATCTTCTTGTCATAGTCTTAAGCTCACTCTCCTTATCTCATCCCTTACTCTGAGTTATAGCAAGGAGACTCTTCCTTATGATCTCAAGCCATTGACCCTACATATTAGGCTTCTTTTCTCTCCATCTCCCAGTAGCACCTTCGGCCTTCTTCACTTTATTCCGTAATGGCGTACGTACGAACTCATAAACCAAGGAAAAAACACAATTGCTTTGGGGAGCCAGGAGGAGAAGTTCGTACCTCTCGGCTCTTCACTTATTTGTAAATTCAGTCATACGCGAAAGATATAAAACATGTTCCTTCTTCGACTTATTTTATAAGAATACGCTGATTATAAAATACGTTCCAAGTCTGCCAAGAAAAGTTTATAAAAAACAACTAGAAAGTAATTTTTTCGAGACGAAGTCGCCAAAAACAAACATGATGTTAGAATTGGACTGAAAAGTTTCTTTGAAATAATTTTTAAGGAAAATGTAAATTTAATTCGACTCTCTTCAATATCCCGAGGGACTTACTACGTTGTGGCTAGGTTTAATAATGACAAGGTATTTACTTCATAGTGGAACTTTATAATTTTTTTTTATTAAAGAAATGTGAGTTGGAATAAAAACAAAATGAAATGTTTCAAATTTAGGAAATAATGTAGCTTGTTAACCTCAAGAATAAAAAGTCAAATCAGCTTAAAAGTTCTTGTATAGATGTTTCTTAAAAACTTTGAATACTTAAATATTATGAAAGGTGAGCGCGTAGCTCTCTTTGGCACCGATAGAACGATCAGAGGGAGCAGTATGTCATTGTTTCACTCCTACAAAAATTTCACTTGCTTCCATTAAGTTTATACTCGTGGATTCAGTGGAAAACACGTACTCCAACCCCGATAGAGTGTAGGTCTTTTCCTGTGTATCAAATCAGTATTTTTATGTTCCTGTGTGTTAGGCAAATAAACAAAACCATTTTTTTGTCAATTTCTACTTAGGTCAACAAAGACAAATTTTATTTTAGTTACTTTTTATTAAATAATTATACCTTATATAAATGAATAACATTACCTATGCAATTAAACAGGTGTGCCATCACATAACATATAACTTAAAACCAGCTGCTCTATAGAATTGTACATCACTTATTTCGTATGACTCTAAATTGCATACCTTGCCCCTTTTGTAAAAGGTTTTCCTCCATATAAAACTAAAATTGGTTACTTTAAATTTAACTAATGAATTATTATTTGAAAAAAAACTGTATTACAGTCAAGTATCATCCACTACAAGTTTAAAAAAATGTATTGGACTTAAGTCGATGAATAAAAAGTATTTTATTAACGATTGAATATTTTAATTATATATATAAAATGAGGAGAGTGTGAACTAATAGATAAATGAAACTCTCCTATAGGTCCACTTTTAGAGTTTTGTATTGGTTGAATAGCATTTGTATTAAATGTTAAAAGAAAGTTAAATCTGCATTTACTAATAACGTGTTCCAATATTTTTTTGCATTAAGAAGGTCACCAGGATTGCAAGAACAGGAATCCGTGGCTCTGGATTAAGGGTAATAAGGTTGCCAATAAAATACTTTGTTCCTTGAAACGTATTTTTCACAGTAAAAGGTTTTATTAATTCGCTTTAGCAATGTAAGCAAAGTTCCGACTATCTTTTAATCCACGTCTGTTAATTAAGTGTTTTGTTGCATTCGAGTTATTAGCGATGAGTTGAAGGTGTTCCTTATATTATTCCCTTGTACGGAGTGTGCGCCATAAATGCAACCTACTGAACGTTTCTTATATAACTTGTACTACAAAACCTCGCCGTTCAGGAGTATTTTTTTTATTAAATGTTGTGTGACTGTGTTTTGGTTGTATTTTATTTTTGTATTAGATATTATAAATATTAGATAAACAGTAAAGTTTAATTCTCGCTTATAGCTTAGGAAATAGATGTTTATGAAATATGGTAAAACTCTCTTCTCATAACGTTTCGGTCGTCTACACTTTCCCTACAACTACTAAACCAATCAGTAAACTTGTAACTCACTTTGTTTTACTATTTGAAGGCTTTTATTTTCCTCTTAACTTCTTATGTTGTCTCTTTTCAAAAAAGATATCAAAAAAAGAAATTAAAAGACAGATATCAAGAACACCTAAATGCATACATCAAACCTAAAACTTACAACTCAAACTTAGCTACACATGCCATCAAAAACAAACGCACATTCCCTATATTAGAAAACATACACCGTATAAAAGAAATAAAAAAATGCCTAAAAATGACAATCTGTGTACAGCTACGAATTGTTAAACATAAAAATAATATCATAAACGATCAAATACAAATAAAATTAAAAAGCGATAAATTATTCAACCTAATAGACAAAATTAACCCCAAGACAAACTTAAAAGACTCTCACAGTTCAGTGAATCCGAAAATAGAACAATAACTGTACACCACGTGACAACAGAATTTCCACACAGCTGGCAGTCTACTACAACCCCCAGTCAGTGATGCTCGATGATGGGGATATAATCAATCTTTGAAAGTTAACTCGTATAAATACCAAGTAAGATTCTTGTTTAAGTACATATAGCGAAAGTGATACGTGAACACAAGAAAACATTGTTGAAACGTTAAAAATAAAAATATATAGATCTCCATATGACAGAATAGCAATATTAAGTGGCAAAATACAAAGCGAATTTCCTTACAATTTTCCATTTTCTTTTCTATGCATGGTGTTGGACTATTATGTTGGTTTCTTAATAATTATACACTGTAATATTTTTCGTCGCTTGCATTGTGTTGTATTTTCGTTCGCATTGTCCATTTGTGAAGCAAGGTTCGTAGTTTGTTTGTTTATTTTATTCTTTTCAGTCATTAATTCCATAGAGAGTCATTTCTGATAGTTCGTGATAACCGTGGCAACAGTTTAATGTTGTGCAATGCAGGTTTCTACGAAAACCAGATGGAGGCAAAAGAAAAATCCATATACCTTTTGGAGAAATACATCTCTAGCTATGGGAAAATTGACTCAGTGCCAAAGCGTTAAATCGTAAAAATGATATTAATTTTTAATCGCACCTAATTTTCATAATTTAATTATTGAATAGTTATTTTAAAAAAGTATGTCCCCCACTATAGGTCAATAGAAATGTATTTAAAGTTGATTGAATGTATAAAAGCGTATTTTATGAATGATTAAACATTTGTGCAAGATATATATTAGGAGAGTGTGAGCTAATAGAATAAATTAAAACATACATAAAGACATTGATTGACCTACCAAAAGTCATATCCCAAAACTAAAACTTATTTTCAAAATAAAATCTGAATGTAAAAAAAAATGTTTACATTAGAAAGTAAAACTTTAAAAAAATAACACAGAATGCCCAAAATTAACAAGTAACATACACCCACTCTTATCAAAAGTGTTTTCAATTAGAAAACCAAACATAACATAGGAAAAATAGTAATTGTAAACCAAGAAGTACTTCAAATAAAGTAAACAAAAAATGTACAATGGGATCTTCAGAATCAATAAACGAAATGTAATAAACTTTATAGTATACAAATCTAGTGAAACAAATACTAAACAAAAAATGTCAAGTTAAACATGAATACGTCAAACCTAGCTACACATGCCATAAACACTTGTTACATATGCATGGAGGTAACATCTATTCACAAACACATACATAAAGTATTAATTCGCTTGTATGACCAAATACAAACAAACACAACACCCTGTAATTAATAACTTAGTAAATTATACTAAAAATTATTATCTAATAAAATGAGTAAGATAGTGAAAAAAAGTAATTTTATTGTGCAAAAAATATTATACTATTACCATATAAAAAGAAAAACAAAAACAATAGTGAATCCATGACTGTTAAGTTGAGGAAGTATTCAATATGGACAAGACATAAATTACTTGGAGAAACAAAGCAATATAGAATTGACATCAAATATTAAAGAGTAAGCGAGAAAAACTAGTTGTAATGGATAAAATATTTAAAATATTTCATCTCCATACGCTTTTATTTAGAAATAAAAGAAATTATAAATAATGGGTCCACAGGGGTTCAATTATTATCCTGAACACCCCAGGCAAAGTGGTACAATAGCAAAACAAAGACAATAAGCTGATGACGTCACTGCAAACAATGTAACAGGAGATATACATTTGTTGTAAATAAAGATGGAGTAAATATTTGTACAATAATAACCTGTAACGTGTACAGAAAATGTTGAATGCTAGTTCGGAGTATTGCTTCAGAGATAACAATGCATTGCAGAAAAATAAAGGTAGAGCTGTAGCGATGCCATTGTGGCTAAATAAAAGCTCTTTTCAAGACTCCAAAACCCGGGTTGTGATCAAGTAACAGGGGACTATGCACATTGCAAATATCGCTGGTACTGTAAAATAAAAGTAGACCTGTAGCGAGGGCTTTGTAACTAAATACAAACTGTTATCAAGAAAAAAGGTACTCGCAAGTTAAGACAATGCAAAACGTGCTTCTACCATCGTACCAGGGAAATCAATATGTGGTACGTTTTAAACATGTCAAAAGTTAAAATAAAATGAATAATCCTCTTCCTCTCCACCTCTCTCCCTCCCCCACAGCATTTAACCGGATTAGGGCGCACATGGGTGCTAAATAGTTGCTAATTACATCAGAAAACCTAACAAGAAATGTTCTTTCCCAGTTTTTGAAGCATTGAATGCTCACTTACAGCTATCCAACTGCATTTCCAGTTACTCCGAAAGTGTAAAGAAATGTGTTCCAGTAATATGGAGTGGAAATACTAGCAGAGCTATGCTAGATCCCTCCTTATTCACACAGACCTTTCGTTTTACCTGGGGCTGCGTGATGACACATTTTCCTCCATTTCGAGTAACAGGAGAACATCATGTCCTTACCTTTGTCCTACCTATTTGCATCTCACTTTTATGACCCACTCCCTCCCTTCGTGGTTTAACGGGTGAGAACCTCTACACCCCCTGTTGACTGCAGACGTACTTTATGACCCTCTCCCTCCCTTCGTGGTTTAACGGGTGAGAACCTCTACACCCCCTGTTGACTGCAGACGTACTTTATGACCCTCTCCCTCCCTTCGTGGTTTAACGGGTGAGAACCTCTACACCCCCTGTTGACTCCAGACGTACTTTATGACCCTGGAAAGAAGATAAAAGTCTTTTCAAATATCAGTACTGCGAGATCATTTTGTCTTTACCTTAGTCTTAACTTTTCATCCCCCTCTCCTTCACAAGGAGTCGTAACGGGGAGCCGCCTCCAATCGCCCCCGTTAGTAGTAGGTTTAATTGATGACTCTGCGAGCCCGATGCTATTATTTTGCCAACTATCAGTACCAGGGGATCATTTTGTCTTTACCATAGTCTTAACCCTTACCCGTAGCCTAACCTTTTCCTTCTTACAGTGTGTAACGGGTAGCCGCCACTGTTAGCAGCAGGTTTACCTCACGATCCTGCAAACCTCATTTAATGATTTTGCCAACTATCAGTACCAGGTGATCATTTTGTCCTTACGTTAGTCTTATCCTTCATCATCCTCTTCTTCATACAGGGTGTAAGTGGTAGCCGCCTCCAACCACCCCTGTTAGCAGCAGTTTAACTTCACGACCTTGCGATCCCGACGAAATTATTTTGTCCAACCATCAATACCAGGAGATAATTTTATCTTGACCTTAGTCTTAACCTTTCATCACCCTTTTCCTCTTAGAGGGTGTAACGGGTGAGTAACTCTACTCACCCGTTAGTCCTAACATACATCGTCTTCCCTTTTTATCTTTCTCTTCTCAACTTCTCTTCTTAGAAGGTGTCTAATGAGTAGACCACATTGAATACAAATAATTATACTATACTGTGGATCTTAGGGCATTATCAAGGGTGGTCTATATATGTTCCCAATATGCTGTAGAACGTTTTCAGCAATACGATTCAGTATAGGCCTCTCTCATCTGACAAGCAAAGAGGTTTTTGGGTTACTTCAATTCTACGATTGAGGCCTTCTCAAATCAATAGACTTATTGACGTATTTACGTTAAAAAAAAAAAAAACAAAGCCACAGTAAGTCTAGCTATAAAGGTTTGCCGTCACTATACTGTCAAGAAGTAATAGTACATTTAGCCAAAGCTTTCAATGTGACGGCACCGCAAATAAAGCCAACAGACTGTAGACGCTCCGAATGATTTAAATATGTATACAATTTGAATGGTTAAAAAATCTTTACTTCAAGTAGAGTCTACAAATTTAGATTTAATCAGGTGTTGGTTTCATTTGCTTGTTATCACCATATCGATTTTTTTCGAGTCGTAGGATTAACACCGTGCTTTGGGTTCACTGACCTGGAGCTAATGTAAATATCTTTACTTTCATAATTTATCGCATATCTCTATCCTTCGCCCTCCTATTCCCCCCCCCAAAACAGATTGTTTTAAATCTTAATTTGTTTCAGATCCATTTCAATCAAGACGCCTTTGATTAATCCCTTTGAAAAAGAAAATTAATCACACCTGTTTTAGAATTAAATTTTAAAGATTTTTTGTTATAAAAGATTTACTTTTCTTTATAATTTAAATGCCTTTTCAATAGAAGCAACGAATCGCTTCGTCAATAAAACTAAATGCTCCTTTATTTCATTATTATCTTTGTATTGGGCGGGACATCCAGGACTCAGGCTCCATCTAGTAGGATTTATGTACATCGAGCAGTGTACATGGATTTTTCATGTAAATTTATATCATATTAAAACAAGTTATACTTCGGGGGTTAGCTGTAACCTGAAGTTTTTGTCTTATTTGGAAACTGTTTGACAAGATGGGTGCCTAATTTACCAAGCAAAGAACGTGACTATTTCACTAAAGGTTTTGGGTTTGATTCAGAGTAGCGCAAAGAATATCTGTGCGCACTTTCAGCTCCAGGTCGGGTCAGCCTTAAAAATGAGTAACCTTGTCTGTCCTACACGATATGTGATGGTATGAACAGAAATTATTAGTCTATTAATACAAATTGTTTTACCAAAATTTGAGTCTACGTCAAAATAGTTGGCTTTAGGCCGGCCGCACTGTGGTATAAAATCAATCTATTGCAAACTGTTACTCGTTCTCTAACACTTTACCAAAAAATGTTTCTTTTTCTATAAAATTTATCCCAAGAGTCGAAACGCTTATCCGCGCTATACCCGAGCATGCGCAAAACAATTTGTCTTAAGCCTTTTGGCCGACGGACCAAAATTGAAAAGGCAGTACAGAGCGCTTTAACGCGCTGCCTCGCCGCACCTTGCTGTGCCTGATCCAGTGTGCGGCAGTCCATTTAAACCAATGCAAATCACTTCGATTAAAGCGCGTTGAGGCAAAACGCCGTGCCTTGCCTTATCCTGTATGCGACCGGCCTTATGCGGCGGATATTCATAATGTTTCAGTGGTTAGAAATGAGGCTAGTAAACGCAAATAAAACTATTGACTTCAGTGGTGAACCTAAATTGTTGTAAACCGGGACTAGGCTTGTCGCAAATAATGTCAGTGTATTTAGAGATTTATACAAGGGAGAAACGGTTAAGCCTGAAGAAAAAAACACAAATCATTGCCAATCTACAAATGTGTCTTCATTACTCTCTAGCAAAATCAGTTATTTAGTTAACAGCTGGGATCGTTTCTCAACCTCAAATTTAAATCGAGTGAAACAATCAGCTGATATTTTTACGCTGTAATTTATTTCCGACTTTGCTCACCAGAGTAACTAATGTTTCTTTTGAAGCAAATGTGCGTTTGAAATCAATTTCCAGATAATTAACAATAGAATTTTTATAACAAATGCAACCAATTCAAATGTTTCTAAATTATCGTTAAGTAGTTGTAAAACCTACTCGCAGAGAAGCCTCTGATAGATGAGCAAAGAAAAATAATGGCGACAATACTAGTTCACCATAAAAACGTGACGTAATCTATGTTAGCAATAATCAAAATCGCCTCATAACACATCCACTACAAGGGTTAAAATATAGGCTTCAGTTTACAATGTATTCCTTTTTGTTTGTTGAGATAATTTTTTCTAGTAAAAGCTATTTTTGTTAGAGGTTTATATTATGAGCTTAAGGCTATTGTGTAGATTCTTGCCTCGTTTTGGAGAGTACCACTCCTAACACATACATGAAGCGGTATTCCTTACTAATTCGCTCTTAATCTTTAGGGATGAAATAGTCCTTGATATTATATGTCTCTAAGTATATTAATATAAGAAAAACACATTTGTAAAAACATAAACGACTCTCTATATAGAAAACAAAACATTCAGGTAAAACAATTGGGTTGCAGGACTCGGAAGGGTTCGGAGAGAAGTAAAAATGTTTGTAGCCACGTATAAAGAATTGTATTGGAAAGTCATTTAATCTTGGGTGTTGAGAGATTTCCTAAACCTTTGGTATAATATTAGAAACAATGATACAGGATTTTTATATATAATACTACAATTTGTACTGCAAATAACCAAATTGAGCTAATAGTTTTGTAAAAGTTTTAATTTAAATCGCCAACAATTTGAGCTTTTGATTCAATATTTATGTCTTTATTTGGGGAATATAATATTAAAGACTAATATTTATTATAATTGATAGTTATAGTTTTTGATAAAATAATGAAGGTAATAGAAAAACATTTATTAGATGTTTAATAAATACAATGTTTTAACACATTAAAACACATTTGAAATCAGTTCTTTAAAATTATCAGACGCTAATAAAAAATATTTGATTTTCAAAAACTGGATCAAAAGTACATACTTTAATAATGTAGTTATATTGAAATATTTGTATTGAAATTTATCAAAATTAAAATAAATTAATATATTTATTAACTGAACAAAACTATTTAATAATAACCACTTTCCTTTATCAATGTTTTAATAAATCCAGTAACATAACATAGGCGTAAAACACGTGTTCTACCACGTAGCTTATAATATTATATCAGCTGTTGCATTGAATCACATGTTATCATTTAATTCACTTTGAGGAGACTCATGGGGTAACCTGACGGAAATTATGCGGTCGGGAATTTGTGTGTTCATGTCCGTCCAATAACGTTTTGTAGGAGTTGCTAAAAACGCTTTCACTTCAAAAACTTGAATAACTGGATTTGAAAGAAGTTTTAAATCCTGTGCAATAGGGTTTTCATATTTGTATAATAATAGGGAATTTTATACCTATAATTGTGTATTTATAAATCGTAGTAGATTACACTAAATGTACGTCAGAAGTTTGTGCTTCGCGAAGGTGGGGCCGGTCTATCAAACAGGTTACAATGGGAGGGTGCCTACTTGGAAGTAGTAGCCAGCCGTCTGTTTATCCGAGATAACACTGTTTGGGAAAGCAGGTTATTGCATGCATATTTGTTACTTGTATATTACTGCAGGAACTATGAACAGCATATGCAGTTATTTGAAAACTTTTGATCTCAATTTACATAACAAAAACGTATTGATGGTGATATTACGTGTACGTAGTGGAAAATATGTTATTTAAATAAAATATATCCCGTATTATATACAAATTGATGCTTGATTGAACAAAGAATGTTTCAATTTCATACCCACTTTTATTTATTTTATGTTGGTACTGTTGAATAGTACAAATAATATAGGTTGTTTGAAGTATAGAAAGTTGAAATATCTTTTAAAATAATTCGTTTATGTAAAAACTAAAATTTATGCAAAAATATCAATTTGCTTTCATATTGTTTATATTATAAATTTATTCAAATATTTTATTGTTAAATGTATTTCTGGAAGTATTTAATGACACAGGCAGTGGTTCGTAGCAGAACATTTAAACACGCATTTAGGACTCAAACAGACAAAATATGAGGCTAAAATGCAATTCAACCAAAGGGAATGGTGTAATTGTAAATCGGCAATAAAATGATCTAAGGAAAATAATAACAATATACTCATGTTATACTGTTTTGAAAATACATTTTTAACAGTCGTTAAATAAAAAAAACATACACGAGGGATCATGAAAAAGAAATAACTGGACATGCACAAGCGGTTATGCACAAGTGAACCTAGATAAGTAGGACGTACACAAAGGGGAGGATACAAGTACGACAAGCATAAGATGGACATGCACAAGGGGTTATACAAAAGATGGACCTGGATAAGGGGGACGTGAACAAATGGGAGGAAAAAAGTACGACAGGCGTAAGAAGGAAGTGCACAAGGGGTTATGTACAAGAGGGCCCTGGATAAGTAGGACGTACACAAAGAGGAGGACACAAGTACGACAGGAGTAAGAAGGACGAGCACAAGGTGTTATGCACAAGATGTCCTGGATAAGGGGGACGTTTACCAATGGGTGGACAAACGTACGACAGGCATAATAAGGACATGCACATAGGGTTATGCACAAGAGAGACCTGGATAAGTAGGAAGTACACAAAGGGAAGGACACAAGTACCTCAGGAGTAAGAAGGACGAGCACAATGGGTTATGCACAAGATGGACCTGAATAAGGGCTGACGTGAACAAATGGGAATACAAAAGTACGACAGGCGTAATAAGGACATGCACTGGGGGTTATGCACAAGATGGACATCGATAAGGGGGACGTCAACAAATGGGAGGACAAAAGTACGACAGGCGTAAGAAGGACGTGCAGAAGGGGTTATGCACAAAATGGACCTGGATAAGGGGGACGTACACAAAAGGGGAGGATACAAGTACGACAGGAGTAAGAAGGACGTGCACAATGGATTATACACAAGATGGACCTGGATGAGGGGGACGTGAACAAATAGGAGGACAAAAGAACGACAAGCATAAGATGGACATGCACAAGGGGTTATACAAAAGATGGACCTGGATAAGGGGGACGTGAACAAATGGGAGGAAAAAAGTACGACAGGCGTAAGAAGGAAGTGCACAAGGAATTATGCATAAAATGGACCTGGATAAGTAGGACGTACACAAAGAGGAGGACACAAGTACGACAGGAGTAAGAAGGACGAGCACAAGGTGTTATGCACAAGATGTCCTGGATAAGGGGGACGTTTACCAATGGGTGGACAAACGTACGACAGGCATAATAAGGACATGCACATAGGGTTATGCACAAGAGAGACCTGGATAAGTAGGAAGTACACAAAGGGTAGGACACAAGTACCTCCGGAGTAAGAAGGACGAGCATAATGGGTTATGCGCAAGATGGACCTGAATAAGGGGGGACGTGAACAAATGAGAATACAAAAGTACGACAGGCGTAATAAGGACATGCACATAGGGTTATGCACAAGAGAGACCGGGATAAGTATGACGTACACAAAGGGAAGGACACAAGTACCTCAGGAGTAAGAAGGACGAGCACAATGGGTTATGCACAAGATGGACCTGAATAAGGGCTGACGTGAACAAATGGGAATACAAAAGTACGACAGGCGTAATAAGGACATGCACTGGGGGTTATGCACAAGATGGACATCGATAAGGGGGACGTCAACAAATGGGAGGACAAAAGTACGACAGGCGTAAGAAGGACGTGCAGAAGGGGTTATGCACAAAATGGACCTGGATAAGGGGGACGTACACAAAAGGGGAGGATACAAGTACGACAGGAGTAAGAAGGACGTGCACAATGGATTATACACAAGATGGACCTGGATGAGGGGGACGTGAACAAATAGGAGGACAAAAGTACGACAAGCATAAGATGGACATGCACAAGGGGTTATACAAAAGATGGACCTGGATAAGGGGGACGTGAACAAATGGGAGGAAAAAAGTACGACAGGCGTAAGAAGGAAGTGCACAAGGGGTTATGCATAAAATGGACCTGGATAAGTAGGACGTACACAAAGAGGAGGACACAAGTACGACAGGAGTAAGAAGGACGAGCACAAGGTGTTATGCACAAGACGTCCTGGATAAGGGGGACGTTTACCAATGGGTGGACAAACGTACGACAGGCATAATAAGGACATGCACATAGGGTTATGCACAAGAGAGACCTGGATAAGTAGGAAGTACACAAAGGGTAGGACACAAGTACCTCCGGAGTAAGAAGGACGAGCATAATGGGTTATGCGCAAGATGGACCTGAATAAGGGGGGACGTGAACAAATGAGAATACAAAAGTACGACAGGCCTAATAAGGACATGCACATAGGGTTATGCACAAGAGAGACCGGGATAAGTATGACGTACACAAAGGGAAGGACACAAGTACCTCAGGAGTAAGAAGGACGAGCACAATGGGTTATGCACAAGATGGACCTGAATAAGGGCTGACGTGAACCAATGGGAATACAAAAGTACGACAGGCGTAATAAGGACATGCACTGGGGGTTATGCACAAGATGGACATCGATAAGGGGGACGTCAACAAATGGGAGGACAAAAGTACGACAGGCGTAAGAAGGACGTGCAGAAGGGGTTATGCACAAAAAGGACCTGGATAAGGGGGACGTACACAAAAGGGGAGGATACAAGTACGACAGGAGTAAGAAGGACGTGCACAATGGATTATACACAAGATGGACCTGGATGAGGGGGACGTGAACAAATAGGAGGACAAAAGTACGACAAGCATAAGATGGACATGCACAAGGGGTTATACAAAAGATGGACCTGGATAAGGGGGACGTGAACAAATGGGAGGAAAAAAGTACGACAGGCGTAAGAAGGAAGTGCACAAGGAATTATGCATAAAATGGACCTGGATAAGTAGGACGTACACAAAGAGGAGGACACAAGTACGACAGGAGTAAGAAGGACGAGCACAAGGTGTTATGCACAAGATGTCCTGGATAAGGGGGACGTATACCAATGGGTGGACAAACGTACGACAGGCATAATAAGGACATGCACATAGGGTTATGCACAAGAGAGACCTGGATAAGTAGGAAGTACACAAAGGGTAGGACACAAGTACCTCCGGAGTAAGAAGGACGAGCATAATGGGTTATGCGCAAGATGGACCTGAATAAGGGGGGACGTGAACAAATGAGAATACAAAAGTACGACAGGCGTAATAAGGACATGCACATAGGTAGGGTTATGCACAAGAGAGACCGGGATAAGTATGACGTACACAAAGGGAAGGACACAAGTACCTCAGGAGTAAGAAGGACGAGCACAATGGGTTATGCACAAGATGGACCTGAATAAGGGCTGACGTGAACAAATGGGAATACAAAAGTACGACAGGCGTAATAAGGACATGCACTGGGGGTTATGCACAAGATGGACATCGATAAGGGGGACGTCAACAAATGGGAGGACAAAAGTACGACAGGCGTAAGAAGGACGTGCAGAAGGGGTTATGCACAAAATGGACCTGGATAAGGGGGACGTACACAAAAGGGGAGGATACAAGTACGACAGGAGTAAGAAGGACGTGCACAATGGATTATACACAAGATGGACCTGGATGAGGGGGACGTGAACAAATAGGAGGACAAAAGTACGACAAGCATAAGATGGACATGCACAAGGGGTTATACAAAAGATGGACCTGGATAAGGGGGACGTGAACAAATGGGAGGAAAAAAGTACGACAGGCGTAAGAAGGAAGTGCACAAGGGGTTATGCATAAAATGGACCTGGATAAGTAGGACGTACACAAAGAGGAGGACACAAGTACGACAGGAGTAAGAAGGACGAGCACAAGGTGTTATGCACAAGATGTCCTGGATAAGGGGGACGTTTACCAATGGGTGGACAAACGTACGACAGGCATAATAAGGACATGCACATAGGGTTATGCACAAGAGAGACCTGGATAAGTAGGAAGTACACAAAGGGTAGGACACAAGTACCTCCGGAGTAAGAAGGACGAGCATAATGGGTTATGCGCAAGATGGACCTGAATAAGGGGGGACGTGAACAAATGAGAATACAAAAGTACGACAGGCGTAATAAGGACATGCACATAGGGTTATGCACAAGAGAGACCGGGATAAGTATGACGTACACAAAGGGAAGGACACAAGTACCTCAGGAGTAAGAAGGACGAGCACAATGGGTTATGCACAAGATGGACCTGAATAAGGGCTGACGTGAACAAATGGGAATACAAAAGTACGACAGGCGTAATAAGGACATGCACTGTGGGTTATGTACAAGATGGACATCGATAAGGGGGACGTCAACAAATGGGAGGACAAAAGTACGACAGGCGTAAGAAGGACGTGCAGAAGGGGTTATGCATAAAATGGACCTGGATAAGGGGGACGTACACAAAAGGGAGGACGAAAGTATGACACGCGTAAGAAGTACATGCACAAGGGGTTATGTACAAGAAGGACTTGGATAATTGAGACGTACACAAGGAGCAGAACAAAAGTACGACTAGCGAAATAAGCACATGCACAAGGGGTTTTGCAAAAGATATACCTGGATAAGGGGGACGTGAACAAATGGGAGGACAAAAGTTGGTTGATGTGACTCATAGGGTAACCTGACGGATATTATGCTGCCGGGAAATTGTGTGTTCATGTCCGTCCAATAACTTTTTGTAGGAGTTGCTATAGAAGATTTCACTTCGAAATCTTGAATAACTGAATTTTAAAATAGTTTTAAATCCTGTGTAATAGGGTTTTTATATTTGTATAATAATAGGGAATTGTATACCTATAATTGTGTATTTATAAATCGTAGTAAATTACTCTAAACGTACGTTGGATGTTTACAAGCGGAGCCGCTTAATCAAACAGGTTACAATGGGAGGGTGCCAACTTGGAATTAGTAGCCAGCCGTCTGTTTATCCGAGATAACACTGTTTGGGAAAGCAGGTTATTGCATGCATATTTGTTACTTGTATATTACTGCAGGAACTATGAAGAGCATATGCAGTTATTTGAAAACCTTTGATCTCAATTTACATAACAAAAACGTATCGATGGTGATATTACGGGTAGGTAGTGGAAAATATGTTATTTAAATAAAATATATCCCGTTTTATATACAAATTGATGCTTGATTGAACAAAGAATGTTTCAATTTCATACCCACTTTTATTTATTTTATGTAGGTACTGTTGAATAGTACAAATAATATAGGTTATTTGAACTATAGAAGGTTGAAATTTTATTTAAAATCATTCATTTCCAAACATCTTTTAAAAACGTTTTTTAGAAGCAGGTTGAAATATTTTGGTAAAATGAACTGTGAAATTATGAACCATCTCAATTTGTTTTGATATTGTTAATATTTTAACTTTATTTAAATATTTTAGTGTTAAATGGTTCCTGTAAGTATTGGCTGGCACAGGCAGAATGTTCCTAGCAGAACATTTAAACTCACATAGGACTCAAACAGACAAAAAATGATGCTTTAAATCCAATTTAAGCAGTGGGAATGGTGGAAATGTGAATCGGCAATGTAATGACCTAAGGAAAAGTATAAAAATAAGCTTATAATGTACTATTTAGACAAAATGTAACGGTCTGTAAACAAATAGACAAGGGATCATGCACAAGATGAACCTGGATAAGGCTGAAGTATATGGGGCGACCACAAAGCGGAGGACACAAGTACGACAGGCATAAGATAGACCTGCAGAAGGGGTTATACACAAGAGGGACCTAAATAAGGAGGACGTACACAAAGATGAGGACCCAAGTACGATAGGCATAAGAAGGACGTGCACAAAGGGTTATGAACAAGATGGACCTGGTTAAGGGGACGAACATAAAGCGGAGGTAACAAGTACGACAGGCATAAGAAGGACGTGCACAAAGGGTTATGCACAAGATGGACCTGGTTAAGGGGACGAACATAAAGCGGAGGTAACAAGTACGACGGGTATAAGAAGGACGTGCACAAAGGGTTATGAACAAGATGGACCTGGTTAAGGGGACGAACATAAAGCGGAGGTAACAAGTACGACGGGTATAAGAAGGACGTGCACATAGGGTTATGAACAAGATGGACCTGGTTAAGGGGACGAACATAAAGCGGAGGTAACAAGTACGACGGGTATAAGAAGGACGTGCACAAAGGGTTATGAACAAGATGGACCTGGTTAAGGGGACGAACATAAAGCGGAGGTAACAAGTACGAAGGGTATAAGAAGGACGTGCACAAAGGGTTATGAACAAGATGGACCTGGTTAAGGGGACGAACATAAAGCGGAGGTAACAAGTACGACGGGTATAAGAAGGACGTGCACAAAGGGTTATGAACAAGATGGACCTGGTTAAGGGGACGAACATAAAGCGGAGGTAACAAGTACGACGGGCATAAGAAGGACGTGCACAAAGGGTTATGCACAAGATGGACCTGGATAGAGGGGACGAACATAAAGCGGAGGTAACAAGTACGACGGGTATAAGAAGGACGTGCACAAAGGG
Organism: Prosapia bicincta; assembly: GCA_036971475.1. Classification (NCBI taxonomy): domain Eukaryota; kingdom Metazoa; phylum Arthropoda; class Insecta; order Hemiptera; family Cercopidae; genus Prosapia; species Prosapia bicincta. The sequence goes on along the minus strand of JBAIZL010000032.1, from coordinate 510,352 downwards.
TTATGAACAAGATGGACCTGGTTAAGGGGACGAACATAAAGCGGAGGTAACAAGTACGACAGGCATAAGAAGGACCTGCAGAAGGGGTTATGCATAAGAGGGACCTGGATAGAGGGGACGAACATAAAGCGGAGGTAACAAGTACGACGGGTATAAGAAGGACGTGCACAAAGGGTTATGAACAAGATGGACCTGGTTAAGGGGACGAACATAAAGCGGAGGTAACAAGTACGACAGGCATAAGAAGGACGTGCACAAAGGGTTATGCACAAGATGGACCTGGTTAAGGGGACGAACATAAAGCGGAGGTAACAAGTACGACAGGCATAAGAAGGACGTACACAAAGGGTTATGAACAAGATGGACCTGGTTAAGGGGACGAACATAAAGCGGAGGTAACAAGTACGACGGGTATAAGAAGGACGTGCACAAAGGGTTATGAAGAAGATGGAACTGGTTAAGAGGACGTATTTAAAGCGGAGGTAACAAGTACGACAGGTATAAGAAGGACCTGCAGAAGGGGTTATGAACAAGATGGACCTGGTTAAGGGGACGGACACAAACCGGAGGTAACAAGTACGACAGGTATAAGAAGGACCTGCAGAAGGGGTTATGAACAAGATGGACCTGGTTAAGGGGACGGACACAAACCGGAGGTAACAAGTACGACAGGCATAAGAAGGACGTACACAAAGGGTTATGAACAAGATGGACCTGGTTAAGGGGACGAACATAAAGCGGAGGTAACAAGTACGACGGGTATAAGAAGGACGTGCACAAAGGGTTATGAAGAAGATGGAACTGGTTAAGAGGACGTATTCAAAGCGGAGGTAACAAGTACGACAGGTATAAGAAGGACCTGCAGAAGGGGTTATGAACAAGATGGACCTGGTTAAGGGGACGGACACAAACCGGAGGTAACAAGTACGACAGGCATAAGAAGGGCGTGCAGAAGGGGTTATGAACAAGATGGACCTGGTTAAGGGGACGGACACAAACCGGAGGTAACAAGTACGACAGGCATAAGAAGGGCGTGCAGAAGACAGATAACGTTTACAAAAAAGGAAATGCACAAGGGGCATGAATAAGGGAGACTTGTACACGGGGGAGATGCAGAAGTAGATCGCGCACAAAGAGGACTATACAAAAAAGGAAAGAGAAGGAGGATGTATAAATAAACGACGTGCTCAAGTAGAACGTAAACAAAAAGTAACAATAGGACGCGTAAAATGCGTGATATTTTTAACATAGAGTACGTCTGACGTAATCGATCTTATATTTCAAACTTCACAACTTTATGTTTTCTTCTAATTTTACCCATATTATTTTACACCTCCACATTATTTTACTGTCATTTAGAGGCAATATTAGTGAAATGAAACATTTGTATCCTCAAAATTGAAAAGTCTACAAACTCATGTACAACCTTTATTGCCTTTAACAAGAATACTTTACTCCCTCCCACTGGCGGTTTTACTACGCTTCTCCCAGAGTAGCAACACGAACTGTTCTGTCTACACACGTGACGTCATCACTACCAGGGGCTTTATGTACCTACCTAAAGCCTTCCTATATTTACAGTCCTTTCCTATCCAGTGTGAGCATAATAGTCACACTGGATGGAAAAGTGTAAAACCTCTAGAGCTCGTCCTCTACGACTACTTGTATTCAAGGCTCACAGTTACTAACAGCAATAATTCGCCCAAGTCAAGATAGTTCTTTTATAACAGCATCGCGGAATTAATTTGGATTGAAACTCTACCTAATTCTAAATCTTTCTCTAACATCTTGTTAAATTTAATTTGAAATTTTCCGGCCGAAGGCATACCAATGGAGTGGGCTTCGGCAGGATCGAGATAATATTTAAATTAACGGATTTTAGTCTTTTTTATAATAAATTTGTATTTACCAAACCGAATGTAGCGCTTTTTTCAAACATAAACTCAAGATCTATGTAAATATTACATATTTTGCAGAACAAATAAAACCCAGTTTCATGTTTATGCTTCTTGTAACTGCCGTAATTCGTATACTAACGTCAACTCACTTGAATTTTCATACATAAAATTGAAATAATTACTGATTTTAGTTTCAATGTAAATCAATAAAAACACTTAATTTTACGCCTTTACAGCTATGTTTACCAGCCTAAACAGCTAAATATTTTCATATTTAAATAATACTTCAAAATACAGATTGTAAAGAAATTTTATTTTTATTTTAAAGTGAAGCCAACGTTTTTTTAATGTTAAAATTATTTCACTCAGGTAAACTGTAATTTATAACCTTTAGACTATTTTCCTTTTGTTTGATATGGTGTATGTTATATATATTTAATTTATTTTTAATGAGAGTGTTTTCGATAAGTATTTCATTATTAGAAATCAGTATTTATACAAGTAACATAGTGATAAACATGGATAAATACTTTACAGACTCAGACAGATAGAACAAAGCTGTATAGGCAATATAACGTCAGTGATGACCGCAAAATCGCTATCCGGTTACGAAAAGAAGTGTACATTTTCTTTTTCTAATATAAAACAATTTATTTTATAAAAAAAGATACTTTTAATTTGTCTTGTAAAGCAATAACCTAATAAATTCTGTCATTGTATGAAACGTAAGGATTACAGACGGATAACCTATTGGCGGATTTAATGCTATTAACCTATTCACATGCAATCTATTCTCCTTCACATATCGTTAGAACATGGCTTTCAGGGATTAGATTTAGTACAATGATGTAAACCTACGCGAGACATGATCTACCTACATTCCTTTATTGGTCCTACTCCCTGGATATCTAGATTCCATTCTCTTTCACATGTTGTGAGAAGGTGGGTTTCAGAGTGATGAGTTGGTATTAAGGGGCTGAGTAGGCGAGACTCATCGTTCATCTCTAACCATACTTTTAATTGATCCTACACATAAAAATCTCTACCAATCGATGGCAATCTTTAGTGTGTTTGCGTTGAAATAAAGAATGCATACTTTTTCCCTTATTGGGCGTACATTGCAATAAACAAAGTCAGTTGCTATATGTAACCAGTATCGTTAACCTTGGCAAGTTAATAAGCTTAGAAGAGGGTTGGATTGGCTTTATCGATGTATAAAGGGTTTTAACTGTAACACATTAACGGCAGATAAGCAGTCTTGGCGTGGGCGACTTTGTTAATGAACAATATATATTTATAGTGTCGAGAAAAGCCAATACACTTTATTATAACTAACGGAATGACAAAATGACAGTGGCAAGTGGTGCACTTCAGTCTAACGCCTGCTTGAAAAATCATTTGATTATGTCTCAACGACGGGACGTCCAGCAATTAAGTTATACTTAAAATTAACAGTGACGTATGGCGTTCAAGTCTCCCAGTGACGTCATTGGGAAGCGTAAGGTAACATGAGTTACAAAAACTAATTATATTATTATTTCAACATAGGATATTTTCAATTTTTTTAAAGCAAGCACTGAGGACATAGCTATTTTTCTTATTTTTATATATTTCACAAGCTTTGAGGTGATAAAACACCTGCCTGTGTAAATAGATCTTAGGAGAGAGTCTCTTTATACAGTCCCATGAAACCTATAATGTATTGTCCACGAGGTAACCTCTACTCCATCGCCCCTGATTCATGTTCATTTTAACATATGTACTTATTATAAATAACTTGTTAAGAAATAGTTAAGGAATAGAATATATATATACATGTATATATATATATATATATACATACATACATGTATATGGGTTTTCCTGTTGGATTGATAAAAATTTTGGATTATTTAAACCTATTTAGACCGGCTTAGATATTCCCCATTCTTTTAACAGAAAAGTAATACTCGTAGCTATTGAAGCATTGAGCACGCTTCAGTCGGGCTTCTATTGATGTAACTTCTCGGAGGCAGCATTCTTAGGGCAGACCTACTGCGTCCCGGTTAGACCAAAGAAAACCATGATACGGTTGTTGTAAATGCAGTCATTTCTAAGTAATTTAAAAAACCAAAAATAACACTTTTGATGCTATTAATAAATATTTCACTAATTTCGACTGGTTTTTAATTTTCTATATTTTTGCCCCCAATGGTAACAACCGTATTCATAGGGCGTTAATGCTGGGATGACGAAATGCCGCTTTGGGTCGCTAGTGTCGGAAACTTATACTCTGGTCAACCCATTGCGATCTAATAGCACGGGCATTAGCCCATTACGGACGCAAACGGGTACGAATTATATCCTTCCGTAAATTCTGTTGTGTTTCCTTAAATAAATATTCTCTCTAAATATTATAGTTTTTAAACGGGTAGAATTCTTTTTATTCGTTATTTTATACCTTAGTTAGTTTTTTTAGTTGCTATTTGATTACTATACACAATGAAAATTGGTAAAACCGAATTAAAATTTTCTAATGGTTATAATTTTGCTTTAGATTCTAGGCTCCTACTATTATTGTTCGTTTCGTATGTACACAAAAATAGAGTAATTAGAAAAACACATCAAACTTCAGCTACTGACCGACATGACAAAAGTAAAACCTATACGGAGGTTCTCACTCCAGTCTAGTAGAACATCAATGGACCAGAAATATCTTTTTTTATTTATGCTGTGAGTTTCGAGAGTCGATAAATATCCCTTAGAAATCACGGACGTCTAGTTTTGTGCTAGAAAATGAGAAAATCAGTTCTCTTGAAGCAAACAAATGAATCAAACAATGACGACATTCATGTACAGTTGAGTTGTGTTTATACCCGCTACTAATAAATTATCTTGACTAGCTGACTTTAGTCCGTAAACAACAGAATTAAACCAATATATGTTGCTCATATCTACTTCCATCCGATGATACACTTCTTTATGAAAATCATTTAAGATGCCCTGGACTCCCACGCTCACTTTAGACTTTTACCAAGGATTTTTATGCCTACTTTGATTATACCTTGAATGCTTGTAGACCTTTCATAGGGAAGATTGCTTCAAACTTGAGAAGTAAATTACTGAAAGTGAAATATTTAACAGTTGTGGATTTGGAGGGTCACCTAATAAGTCCTGGATACATGAAGACTTTAGAAAAGGCAGAACGCTATGACAAACAATCATTATTCTACCGGCAAAATGTAAAATATAATATTATCAAAAGTATAAGATATGGGAACACGAACCATGTGCAAGTTTATTGTACACCTCGGGATACGTGAGGAGCAAAACCTGCATTTAAAGATAAATACCTTGAGTGAAGTATTTAGGTTATATTTCAATAGTATCTCTATCTTTAGCATAATATTGTCTGGCTTGTTGATGCCAAGACGAATAAATACGCGATATTTACAAACATTAGGGAGCAACACAACAATATATATATGTATGTGTGTGTGTGTGTGTGGGTGTGTGTGTGTGTGTGCGCGCGCGCGCGTCATGGCTGTTTATTGTGTTTATGAATTTTATAACAACAAAGCTTCATTATCTTTAGGTCATTATGCTTCTATATTAAGTTTCTACTATCTTTTTAATCCCTGGCCCGATATAAAGTTTTTCTCAAACGTTTGCCTCATTTCGTGTTTCTAGCCCATTTTGGTTTACGGATTTGGTCAGCTATTCACGGATATTTATTATTATACTGGGTATAAACACTAGCCCAGCTAGGCATGAATATCGTCATTTTCTGGTTGATTTCTTTGCTTCAAGAGAGTTTATTTTCTGATATGTAATGCTTAAGACTTAACGTCTGTGTTTTTTGAGGGGTATTTATTTACTCTCGAAACTTAGAGCATATATAAAGAAAGATATTTTTAGTCCATTGACCTTCTGTCAGACATCTAAACATATTATAACGCTTAGCAGTCTTTATGTCAGCTAGAATAGGTTTTACTCGGTGACGGACAGTAGGTGTAATCAGTGTATTCTTGTGTACATACAAAGGGAGCCTAGAATGTAAAGTGAAATTCAAGTGACTTTTAATTTGCCTTTCTAATTATGATTGCAATAATAATCAATTAACAAATAATAAACTGAGGTACCAATTAATGAATAAAATAAATGAATATATTTATTTTTCTTTATTTATTATTTACAATATTTTGTATAGCGAAATATGATTCAATTGACGCGATGAAATAATTGGTATCCGCTAGTATCCACGGCGCGCATGTAATTAGAACGGCAATGGGTTAGGACGTTCACTCAAACCCCGTGGGTCGTTAACCTCTAAATTTCATGATATTTGTCTACATATGTATACGACCTGGTCATTATAAAATATCTGCTAGTAATTCATAACCGTAATATGGCAACCAAACACACCAGTTTTATGTATTCTGACAATGTTCAGCTGATAACAACACGGATGTGAGAAAATTAGTAATTTACGTAATTATTGTTTGCTGTTAGTTGATTGCCACACAGTCGCTGTATTGGGTGATTACGTCCACGAGTATTAGTTCGCGCCCAGAATGTGACCTCCTGTAACAAGGTACATTTATTTTAAGGGTCTGCTCGTAAAGTAGGCTACTCCTAGCGTTTTTATTTCAGATTCAATAAATCAAAAGGTCAGATGTTTTATGTGAAAGGGAAAGCATTGTAAGTGCGCGAATTAATTGTAAAGAGGTCTTTACTTTCCACTATTTCGGCATAATTTGTCATGAATTTATAATAAATAACACAAAACCCCACGCGCAAAACATTATTTTATTAACCTTCCGTGTATTGCGATTGAAAATTAAAACATTTGAATAGAATTCATATTTTAAAATTGTGTTACCTCTAAAGATGGTTGCTTGGTTACCGAAATGCGCATAGAGTTGTTAAAACATTGTTGTAGTTATAGGCAATTTTGTATTATTTATTGTGGTTAATATGTTTGTAGTGTTCTTTTGTTTTTATTTTAACGATGGGAAACCATATACGCTTTTATCCAAAGTAATCTCTCTTTGTGTCCGGACTGCAAGATAAATTAACCAATCAGGCACGTGTCTTTACCACAGCACTGCAGTTAGTGATAATTCCTGTCTACACAGACAGGGACATAGGATAAGATAAAAAGACTGGTAATTTGAGAGTCATTTACTTTAAATTATAGGCGATGGTTTTTATGTTTGAAACTTGAGGGTGCAGTTATCTAGTTAGGTTTTAGATAATATTGAAATTCTTAGAAATTCTTAAACATTATTTATCTCTTAGATAACACATTATGAATGACACCAAACATTACACCATAAAATGTTCAGACCTCATTATTAGGTGTAACATCTTTAGTTTATTGTAGTTTATTTTTATGGGTTACTATTTTCTAAGATCGTAATATAAAAACAGATTTTTTTAAAACCGATTCCTATTCAAATCAACAAAGAAAAATTTTATTTCAGTTACTTTTTATTAAATAACTACAAATAATATAAATAACGTAACATAACCTATGGCTTAAAACAGCTTTTTTATTACATACCCTATAACATAAAATCAGCTGTTTTATGAAATCATATGTTATCAATTATTTTAAGCCAAAAGTGACGAAATAGCTATATTGCATTCCTTGCTCCTTTTGTAAAAAGTTTGTTTCCCATATATTGAAGTAAAATAATTTCATTAAATTAATGAATTATTATTAGAAAAAATGTATAATGTCATCAAGGGTAAACTACTACAAGTTTAAAAAAATGTTTTTAAAAACTACAAACCATTTGAGTGGGTAGAAATTTTGAACTACATATATATATATATATATATATATATATATATACATATATATATATATAATTTTATATATAATCTATATATATATGTTATATAAATTATATAAATATTTTGTATATTAATAAATATAAAATTATATATAAATATTTTTTTTTTTATATTTTTAATTATGTAATAATTATATGTAAATACATAAATTATATATATATATATATATATATATATATATATATATATATATATATATCCATTATTTTTCCGTTGCACTGACTTTATGAAGTTAATATAATACAATTGTAAATACTTTTACCACCTATTGTATATATATATATATATATATATATATATATATATATATATATATATATATATACATATATATATAAATATATATATATAAATATATATATATATATATATATATATATATATATATATATATATATTTATATATATATATATATATTTATATTTATATATACATATATATAACACCAATTAAATTAATAGAAATATCTACAAATAGCATTTAACTTTGCAATTGCATAGATGGCGTGTAACTTTACTAAAACATTTACCTTGGGTAGGACAACTTCTCGTAAGTGACTTATCACACGTAATGGAACAGTTGCCCTAGAGTAATGCTTCACGGAAGTGATTCATTATAACAGTTAAGAGAGTTGTAAACCATTCTCGTTTTAGAGCTTTTATTTCTTTCACAAAGGCGCAAAAAGACTGTGGTTTACGACGTTTTTATTCCTTTATGAGTTAAAAACAAGCCATGAAAAAAACATTTCAATTCTATTTCTATCTAAGCCAACAACGAAAACCTTATTTGGTTACCTATATTTGGATTTGGAATAATTACAGTTAAACCACTACTAATAGTGTATATATATATATATATATATATATATATATATATATATATATATATATATTTAATAAATTTAAAATATTAAAATAATAAGAATACTTTTAATGAATATATTTATTCAAAGCTTTTCGCCGATAAAATAGTACCATATCACAATATTATATATATATATATATATAATACGTTTTCTTGTATAATGTCTTATATATACACACACGCACGCACACACACACACACACACACACACACACACACACACACACATATATATATATATATATATATATATATATATATATATATATATATATATATATATAAAGAGAGAGAGTGAGAGAGCCAATAATAGAGTAGGAATTGAATAATCCACATTGCTCGCTTTTCCCATGCCAAAGTCCATAATAAAGTATCCGATCGTATGGTATAGGTCACTAGGAATCAATCAATTCTCATTTAACGTATACTTGGGATAGGTAACAATAAAAGTTAAACTTCTGCAATAAGGGGTTGACGCCTAGCTTAGGTACAAGCTCCAAAACTACATCAACAACTGCAGTCATTTTGTTTTTTATTTTAATTTCAATTAAAGGTTAAATAGGTAAATAGGAAAATTTAATGTAATATATGAATAAAATTCTGAATTATTGTTTCATACCGAAAACTGTACTCCAAGTGTAGCTACTTATTTAACTCATATACTACTTAATCTGTCCCACTTGTAGCCTTCCTTCACTTAGACAACCTGTAGAGCTGCCTTAATAATTGTTGAGGCAAACCTCCCTATATAAGCAAGCTCCGCACTCTGTATTCCCAGTGTAACCACTTATTAAGTCATATACAACTAAATCTGTCCCACTTGTAGCCTTCCTTCACCTCGGTAGCGGGTAGGGCTATCTTATCTTTGTTGAGGTAAACCTCCCTATATAAACAAGCTCCGCACTCTGTACTCCAAGTGTAACCCCTTATTTAACCCATATACTACGTCATCTGTCCCACTTGTAGCCTACCTTCACATTGCAGGCTACTCATATACTACTCTCTCTTTCCTTTGTTGAGAGAAACCTTCGTATATACGCAAAATCCTCACTCTGTACCCCAGTGTAGCCACATATTTAACTCATATACTACTTAATCTGTCCCACTTGTAGGCTTTCTTCACTTCGGCAGCGGTTAGAGCTCCCCTATACTTTGTTGAGGCTAACCTCCTTATATACACAAGCTCCGGACTCTGTACTCCAACTGTACCTCATATACTACTTAATCTGTCCCACTTGTAGCCTTCCTTCACGTGGGTAGCGGGTAGAGCTCTCTTATCCATTGATGAGGCAAGCCTGCCTATATAAGCAAACGTCGTACTCTGCACTTCAACTGTAACTCATATACTACTTAATCTGTCCCACTTGTAGCCTTCCTTCACTTGGGTAGCGGGTAGAGGTCTCTTATCCTTTGTTGAGGCAAGCCTCAATATATAAGCAAGCTCCGCACTCTGTACTCCATCGCTAACTCATATACTACTTAATCTGTCCCACTTGTAGCCTTCCTTCACTTGGGTAGCGGGTAGAGCTCTCTTATCCTTTGTTGAGGCCAGCCTGCCTATATTAGCAAACGTCGTACTCTGTACTTCAACTGTAACTCATATACTACTTAATCTGTCCCACTTGTAGCCTTCCTTCACTTGGGTAGCGGGTAGAGGTCTCTTATCCTTTGTTGAGGCAAGCCTCAATATATAAGCAAGCTCCGCACTCTGTACTCCATCGCTAACTCATATACTACTTAATCTGTCCCACTTGTAGCCTTCCTTCACTTGGGTAGCGGGTAGAGCTCTCTTATCCTTTGTTGAGGCCAGCCTGCCTATATTAGCAAACGTCGTACTCTGTACTTCAACTGTAACTCATATACTACTTAATCTGTCCCACATGTAGCCTTCCTTCACTTGGGTAGCGGGTAGAGCTCTCTTATTTTTGTTGAGGCCAGCCTGCCTATATAAGCAAGCTCCGCACTCTGTACTTCAACTGTAACTCATATTCTACTTAATCTGTCCCACTTGTAGCCTTCTTTCACTTCTGTAGCGGGTAGAACTGTTGAGACCATATAAACCTCAGGTAATCGACCCTGCCAATCATTGCTTAGGTGCTCCTATTTCAAGCCACAGTATATCATTAAGACCTTTCTCAAGTCCTTAATATTTTAATGTACCATCCTTCCTGTTACAAGGAGTTGTAACGGGGAGATTCTCCTTTGTACTTTTAGAGCATTTTTTTTCCTGGCTTGATTCTATCCAATCTTCTTACTGCAACAGTATTAAGCTCAAACTGCAACTGTTTCCACAAAGGCAGACTAGAGAATGAAGTAATTTATTAGTATACGTTCTTATTTAAGAAATTATAATAACTAAATTAATATTTCCTTCGCATCCAAATGTAAAAATAAGGGCGCAAGTTACAAACTATACATAGGTTAACTTTAAATTATTTTAAAACTATTAAATAATGGACAATAATATTTCACGTGCAACTCTTTATTTTAATTGTTGCTTATATTTTAGGTTCAGCTAATGGAGCAAATGATTTCTTGAGTCCACAGCCATCTAGAAAGGTAAGGTTATATTATTTATAAAAAAATGTAACCCTTTAATTTATATCTATGTACTAGAACAAATGCCTTGTTTTTAAACATTACACGAAGAGTTCCTGGTATTATTTTAATAAATTAAACAACTAGAAAACATAATGAACTTATTCGAATTTCCAAGTTTCGTAATATATTTTTTAAATTTTTTGTAACAAGAATTACTTTGCTTAGTAAATATTTTTATTCCAGTTAGTTTTAGGTTATGTATAGAACGTTGGTTTCAACTCCTACATTTTATCGTGCATATGTCGTGTTGCATGTAATAATTACAGTTGTAGAACCGTGAATAGAGAACAATCGTACAACCTTTGGAGATGCGGTCGTCCCAGTTTGGAAGTATGTACACATAGAAACACGTTTTCCTTAATACATTTTGTACATGTAAGGCAATCACAGATATGTACACACAGATACTGAGTTGTACAGCCGACATAAACGGTAATGAAATATATAATTTAAAACGGTTTTCGTGGGTTTTCAATTATAAAGATTTGAGTTCGTAGCCGTTTTAATAATTTTTTCAGATTTCCAATTGATATTTTATTGCGTTATCAACGTCTTTCACCGGATTCTATCTAATATTTCTTGAAGACAATGAAAACGTCCTCTTTCCACGCAAACTAGTGGAGTTAAATTCCAAGGTGTTGTGTATCGAATTGGCTGCTGTAGAATAGCAACTTTTATTTTTAATTTGTGTAATAGACAACAATTTGTCGCTACTTTTTGAATGGAGTTTTTTTGGCGTAGTATATGAAAACATATTGATGGAAGTGAGTTGGTAGGAAGTATTGGGGAGAATACGTAACAGTAGTGAGTTTCCAAAAGTCCAAAAGAGGGCGAATAACGCTATTAGCTGTCTTCGTGTTGCGAATAATAATTAGCGGAAGGAAATTAGGGATACTGTCTGTCCATGGACATGGTCTGTTCGGTGTTACTCCTGTGGAAGGATCATCACAGTCTGGCATTTACCGGTTAAATTTGGTGGCATGATCAATGTTCATAAACTTTTTTATTTTCGAAGCGTTTAAACGTGGTGTTGTGAGGTAATGCCACGCACAGGGTAAATGCCTAAGGCTGACATGGTTTAAAAAAAAATGTTTGTCTTTGAGGCGGGAAAACAAATGAAACGTTCGTCCTCAGCCAACGCTACGTTATTGTTTTAAGTGTGAGGAAAAGGTAAAGAGTAAAAGATTGAATCATTTTTCACATTAAATATTGCTACATTTGGTTGTACTTTATGACGCAATGCTAGCGTTTCTTTGTAACTTCTGTTCGTTGTTGTTTTAAATGTGTAGATTTTGTGTTTGTTTTGTATTTCGAATGTAATTTTAGTTCCAAAGAGAATTTTAATTTGGAATCGGTATGTACAACAGTGTTTTAAAACTGTTTAGAGGGTTGAGTGGTTGTAATCAACCATATTAATTTAAAAACGCGTTTAAAACACATTTTATTTAAACTTAATTCTTTAAAATCGTGCTGTTTCTAAGATAGTAGTTCAACACTTTAGTATATATATATATATATATATATATATATATATATATATATATATATATATATATATGAGTATGTGTATCGAAACAATAATTTTACAATAATTATAGTGGTGTCCGTGGCCGAATATAAATATAAAAACTGGAGTTTGCTACAGAC
>JBAIZL010000032.1:487500-492500 GCA_036971475.1 Prosapia bicincta | reverse complement strand
ATACGATACGCATTACTTGTGAAACATATAACAGCCTTATTTCATCAGTTTGTCCATTTTCAATAGATTGATTCATTTAAATTTAGAGCCCTACATATGAAAAAAACATTATGTTGTTAAAATCTGTTTGACGATTTATTCAAAAGTATATAATGTTCATACTATTTATAGCATAATTGCAGAGATAGTTTTCATTCCAAGCCTAAAATTCTTCGATTTCATTAACATGGACTGAAAAACCTTTTTATGAATTTGTCCACTTATTGTAAAGTCTATAGTATGGTAAGTACGAGAACGGTTGAGGTACGCCAAATCATTTTTCTTAAAATTTCTAAAATGTTCGTTTATAAAAGTGATGCAATAAAATAATCCCAAAATGTTTTAGAATTAGAGAGCTTAGTTCCCTTGAGAGCTCGTAAAGATTAGATAATTCAATCACCCTAATAAGATATATCTGCGTGAAGAGCTCTACCTCAAGGCAGAATTGGGACAGCTTAGAGACCTCATTGGGTTTGAATATCTTGTCCTTATTGGGTAGTTCTCCGTCTTAGAGGACGCATTTGACCTGTAGTGTCTGGCCTGATTGGATAATTCTATCACCCTAATGACATATATCCGCTTGAAAAGCTCTACCTCAAGGCAGAATTGTGACAGCTTAGAGACCACATTGGGTTTGAATATCTTGTCATGATTGGGTAGTTCTTCCGTCTTAGAGGAGACATTTGACCTGTAGTGTCTGGCCTGATTGGATAATTCGATCACCCTAATGAGATATATCTGCGTGAAGAGCTCTACCTCAAGGCAGAATTGGGACAGCTTAGAGACCTCATTGGGTTTCTATATCTTGTCCTTATTGGGTAGTTCTTCCGTCTTAGAGGAGACATTTGACCTGTAGTGTCTGGCCTGATTGGATAATTCGATCACCCTAATGACATATATCCGCTTGATGAGCTCTACCTCAAGTCAGAATTGTGTCTGCTTAGAGACCACATTGGGTTTGAATATCTTGTCCTGATTGGGTAGTTCTTCCGTCTTAGAGGAGACATTTGACCTGTAGTGTGTGGCCTGATTGGATAATTCGATCAACCTTATGACATATATCCGCTTGAATAGCTCTACCTCAAGGCAGAATTGTGTCTGCTTAGAGACCACATTGGGTTTGAATATCTTGTCCTTATTGGGTAGTTCTTCCGTCTTAGAGGAGACATTTGACCTGTAGTGTGTGGCCTGATTGGATAATTCGATCACCCTTATGACATATATATGCTTGAAGAGCTCTATCTCAAGCCACAATTGTGTCAACTTAAGGACAGCATTGCGTTTGAAAATCTCGTCTAGATTCGATATATTCTTGCGGTTTAGAGGAGAGATTCGAGTTGGAGGGTTTGGCCTGATTTGATAATTTGGTCATTATAATGACATATTCTGCTTAAAAAACTCGACCTCAAAGGAGAATTGTGTCAACTTAGTGACCATATTGCGTTTGGAAGTCTAGTCTTGATTTCATATTTCTGCTGGATTAGAGGAGATATTCGAGCTGGAGAGATTGGTCTGATTCGATAATTCGGTTACCCTAATGACACAATTTGGCTTGAATAGCTCGACCTCAAGGCAGAAATGTGTCAATTTAGTGATCACATTGCGTTTGGAAATCTAGTCCCAATTTGATAATTCCTCAGGATTATAGAGGACATTCGAGGTGGAAAGTTTGGTCTTATTAGATACTTCGGTTACCCTAATGACACAATTTGGCTGGAATAGCTCGACATCAAGGCAGAATTGTGTCAATTTAGTGATCACATTGCGTTTGGAAATCTAGTCCTAATTTGATAAATCCTCAGGATTATAGAGGACATTCGAGGTGGAAAGTTTGGTCGTATTAGATACTTCAGTTACCCTAATGACACAATTTGGCTGGAATAGCTCGACATCAAGGCAGAATTGTGTCAATTTAGTGATCACATTGCGTTTGGAAATCTAGTCCTAATTTGATAAATCCTCAGGATTATAGAGGACATTCGAGGTGGAAAGTTTGGTCTTATTAGATACTTCGGTTACCCTAATGACACAATTTGGCTTGAATAGCTCGACCTCAAGGCAGAAATGTTTCAATTTAGTAATCACATTGCGTTTGGAAATCTAGTCCTAATTTGATAATTCCTCCGGATTGTAGAGGACATTCGAGGTGGAAAGTTTGGTCTTATTAGATACTTCGGTTACCCTAATGACACAATTTGGCTGGAATAGCTCGACATCAAGGCAGAATTGTGTCAATTTAGTGATCACATTGCGTTTGGAAATCTAGTCCTAATTTGATAATTCCTCAGGATTATAGAGGACATTCGAAGTGGAAAGTTTGGTCTTATTAGATACTTCGGTTACCCTAATGACACAATTTGGCTGGAATAGCTCGACCTCAAGGCAGAATTGTGTCAATTTAGTGATCACATTGCGTTTGGAAATCTAGTCCCAATTTGATAATTCCTCAGGATTATAGAGGACATTCGAGGTGGAAAGTTTGGTCTTATTAGATACTTCGGTTACCCTAATGACACAATATGGCTGGAATAGCTCGACCTCAAGGCAGAATTGTGTCCATTTAGTGATCACATTGCGTTTGGAAATCTAGTCCTAATTTGATAAATCCTCAGGATTATAGAGGACATTCGAGGTGGAAAGTTTGGTCTTATTAGATACTTCGGTTACCCTAATGACACAATATGGCTGGAATAGCTCGACCTCAAGGCAGAATTGTGTCCATTTAGTGATCACATTGCGTTTGGAAATCTAGTCCTAATTTGATAAATCCTCAGGATTATAGAGGACATTCGAGGTGGAAAGTTTGGTCTTATTAGATACTTCGGTTACCCTAATGACACAATTTGGCTGGAATAGCTCGACATCAAGGCAGAATTGTGTCAATTTAGTGATCACATTGCGTTTGGAAATCTAGTCCTAATTTGATAATTCCTCAGGATTATAGAGGACATTCGAGGTGGAAAGTTTGGTCTTATTAGATACTTCGGTTACCCTAATGACACAATTTGGCTGGAATAGCTCGACATCAAGGCAGAATTGTGTCAATTTAGTGATCACATTGCGTTTGGAAATCTAGTCCTAATTTGATAAATCCTCAGGATTATAGAGGACATTCGAGGTGGAAAGTTTGGTCTTATTAGATACTTCAGTTACCCTAATGACACAATTTGGCTGGAATAGCTCGACATCAAGGCAGAATTGTGTCAATTTAGTGATCACATTGCGTTTGGAAATCTAGTCCTAATTTGATAAATCCTCAGGATTATAGAGGACATTCGAGGTGGAAAGTTTGGTCTTATTAGATACTTCGGTTACCCTAATGACACAATTTGGCTTGAATAGCTCGACCTCAAGGCAGAAATGTTTCAATTTAGTAATCACATTGCGTTTGGAAATCTAGTCCTAATTTGATAATTCCTCCGGATTGTAGAGTACATTCGAGGTGGAAAGTTTGGTCTTATTAGATACTTCGTTTACCCTAATGACACATTCGGCTTGAAGAGCTCTAGTGGTCACATTACGTTTGGACATCTCGTCCTTATTTGATAATCCTGCCGGCTTAAAGGAGACATCGGCTTGAAAAGCTCGACTTCAAGCCAGAATTGTGTCAACTTAGAGACTGTATTGCGTTTGGAAATCTCATCCTGATTTGCTATATTCTTTCGTCTTAGAGGAGACATTCGAGCTGGAGAGTTTGCCATGATTGGATAATCAGGTCATTAAAATGACACATTCTGCTGGAAGAGCTCTACCTCAAAGCAGAATTGTTTCACCTTAGAGACCACATTGCGTTTGGAATTCTCGTCCTGATTGGGTAATTCTCCCGGCTTAGAGAAGACTTTCGACTTGATTGTAAAACTCGGTCAGCTTGAAGAACTCGATTGTTCCATAAAGCCTATCCTGATTGGATAATTCTGCCCCTCTCCTTATAATTCTGACCTTACTTTTAATTGCATTGTCTGTGATAATTTTACTTCTCGGCAACTCATTAGTTTAAGAGTTTCATTTATGGAATTTAACGTTTAATTATTTGGCTATTCTGACAGGTCCTTACACATGCCACGTCACACGCTGAGCTCGTATCCTTTCCTCAAAATTCGTTCGTTTAATGCGCGAATGTCGATTTGTAAAATATTTGTGTCTTTATCCGTAAAATCACCCAGCTATAATTAGCCTGGAAATGTATCACCTGTTTACCCTTTACTCAGTACATTGAGCTAGCCGTTCTATTATTTACAGTTCCTTCATTATATTATGTAGGTCCTACACACTAGAAACAGATAGATTTATGTACAAAAAGTGGTCACAACAGCCACGCCAACTATTCATGAAGGTATTCGATTCTAACAAATAACTACGGTGCTCATCTTAAGCTATATCGAAACAATGAGAAACCGATGGTGGGGTTAGGCGGCAAGTTCGCATCTATTGGCCTTTGTAATCACAGCGAAACTATTTCCGATTCAATATACCAGCTAATAACTTATTTTACCTCTGGCTTTGATTT
Source organism: Prosapia bicincta (assembly GCA_036971475.1). NCBI lineage: Eukaryota > Metazoa > Arthropoda > Insecta > Hemiptera > Cercopidae > Prosapia > Prosapia bicincta. Next base: position 487,954 of record JBAIZL010000032.1, on the reverse strand, counting down.
CGATTCAATTATATTACAAAGTTATTGTAACATTTTAGTTTAATGTAATACTTTACGAGTGTCATGGTTATCTGTCATCCTAGTACCGACATATTAACTTTTCAGGGAACCTCTGCAAAACAGAACCATCCTTAAATTCTATATCCAAAAACCTATAGATACGTTTGTCTGTTTTATAATCAATAAGATTCTGAAAACAATATTATATGTTTGGTTATCCTACATCGACATAATAAATTACTTTTTAATAACTCATACAATATGTTCGTTTATAAATAATGGGGTATCTTAAACTACAAAAATATATTATTCAATTTCTTTTATTAAACACACTCTCCATATATATCTTTTCTAATATATAAAAATCTAATGGTATCTGTCTGTGTGTGTGTTACTCAATCACGTAAAAATTACCCATTGAGCTGAAATTTTATATACACATCTCAGGGTCCCT
>JBAIZL010000032.1:470000-482500 GCA_036971475.1 Prosapia bicincta | reverse complement strand
CTTATTTGACTGGACGTAAGCAAATCCTAATATATTTTTTTAAATATTAATTTATGTACATTTTACAAAAAAAAAGGGTATAGTCTCTTTGTAAAGTTAATATTACTGTAATTTTGAATCGCTACATCACCTGGTAATACGACAATTGTAATTCTTGTTTTTACTCTTATATGTGAGCTAGTGAAGAGGCTAACGATAATGTTAATTTAACGTTCAGTTGACGAGAAGCCTTAAGCCATTATGCTCTAGTTAAGTAAAACTTTATATTTTCAAAAAACGGGTTAAAATCGCTGCTCATCAGGCCAATAAGATAAGACTGCGCTTGCATGAGGTAGCCATGATGTTCCTAGCTGGAATTCCACCACGGCGAACGTCTTCGACCTTGACTAAAAATGTTTTACAATATAACCTCTTGCACGGTTTTCCCCCGATTGTTTCGACTGATTTTGCGCAGAGGAAATGTTATGGTTTACTAAGGTTAGGAATTTAACACGAATAAAAGTTCCCGATAATCGGGACACAGTCTTATAAAATAATAATTAAATTAGGCCTACAATGTTTTGACATGGAATAAAAACGTTTCACTACTGTTTGAGCTCTGAAGTGGAAAGACTCCTCCGTCTCTTTATCTCACTCCCCTTTTCTCCGTATGAGAGTCAGGGAGCAAGAGAGAGGGCTGATTGGGACCCAGTCCATACATCGGAAAACCAAGAGGGAATGGCTCACAGTCATGAATATCAACGTGGACTGAGCACCACTGAAGGTAAACATTTCAGATCTCGGGAATGGGTGTGTCAATGCTCCCACAACCACTAAGGTTCCAATGCAGTGTGTAGTGCTACCGTCAACCAAGGCTAAGGATGTGAGATAATGACGAAAACAATGGCGGAGTGACCCTTCAAGATTCTGATGATTTCAGACGCGAATTTTACGGCCATAATTTACGGTCAAAGCAATGAAGACTCACCTCACTCCCGCTCCTGTTCCAGGTTCATCCCAATAAACGTGTAGCCACGCCTATTCAGGTTTACAACAACGTATGTGTCCTATGAATTCTAAATTCATAGCTAAATGTACGTTGACCAAAACATAAATATATATATATATATATATATATATATATATATATATATATAAATTGAAGTAAGAACGTTATATGTACTTTATATATATATATATATATATATATATATATATATATGTATGTATGTGTGTGTGTGTGTGTGTGTGTGTGTGTGTGTGTGTGTGTGTGTGTGTGTGTGTGTGTGTGTGTGTGTGTGTGTGTGTGTGTGTATGTATGTGTGTGTGTGTGTGTGTGTGTGTGTGTGTGTGTGTGTGTGTGTGGGTGGGTGGGTGTGTGTGTGTGTGTGTGTGTGTGTGTGTGTGTGTTTGTGTGTGTGTGTGTGTGTGTGTGTGTGTGTGTGTGTGTGTGTGTGTGTGTGTGTGTGAGAGAGAGAGAGAGAGAGAGAGTGTATCAATAATATACATAGTAGTAGTCTAATTTAAGTACCTGTATTTTCATTTAAATTTTGTCAGGATTTTCGGTATTTAACAAACTCCCACGGGGGCGAATTAATAAAAGTAATTGCTATAATTAGGTTAACAATTTACTTCCAAAACCTGTTGGGTGTGGTGAGGTCGGGAAGAGAGTAACTAATTAGGCCAGACAGCACACGTATTTGATATCACGCACGTAGGCTGCCTGCTAGCGTGGTTATGGCGTAGCCAACTTTTAGAATAACCTATGGCGCCTTATTAATGGCATCGCGATAGTTTCGCTGTTTACGTGGTTCTTGTGTTGATCACAGACTGTTGGAAGAGCTATGGGAAAGAACTAGTGTTGAAGCTATTTGCAGGTTGTTTGATGGCAGACATTTGTAAAGTAACAACTCTTGTCTGGCTTTAAATTATTTACCGCCTCTCAGTTTATATTACCATTATTATGCTTATTTTTTTTCTGTGAGATTTAATATCTTGGTTTTAGTGACCTGGTAAGTTCTGAAACAACTCGCGCCTTTGTGAGAATCTTTCTTTTGTTTTTCCTCGACTCGGGTTAATCTCTCGATGACGCCCCTACACTGTGGCTTCGTCTCTACGCAGCGAATCTCTGAGCCACGAGAAGGCAGATAGTAGGCTTAGGTTTCAGGTTATACGTTAATCTGTGACGACAATAGTTCTTCTATAGTTTCTACATTGAAATTGTCGTCTCAATTATAAAAGAATTTACTCTGGATTATTCCTTGCTCTTACAATAAAGTACAATATAAGAGACTGTTAGAGTTATGACAGTGTTGTTTCTTAGTGCTTTATGACTAATGCAAGTGTTCTATATTATACAGTTCCAAAGAGATACGGGAATATATTTCAATCCAGCTTCACCTAAAGGCGTTGCTAAATAACAAACATAGTGAGGCTGAAGTCTTACTAGCGGCTAATATGGTGTGCGAATAGCGGTGCGAAGCAATAAAGGGGTTAAAACCTGTACGGGCACAGTTTTACGTCTCGGCTAAATGAAATTTCCAGACAAATGTAAGACGAAAGGGTGATATTGAAACAAAAAAGGATTTCCTTGGTCTATGTACAGTTTGTTTTGTTATGTAAAGCCCCAATATAATTTCACAGTTTTTATTTTTAGAACGTGTTGTTATAACCTTACCTTATTCGTGATCTCGCAGCCCTGAACCTTTATAGGGCCTTGACATCCTGCGCAACAACCTACTGCCCTGTATTCTCATTTCTCAGCCCTACGTAGTAGAGGAACACTGTCCGTGTCTATCTGTTTCTGAAACGCTATATTTCTCTACCTATGATTCGAAAAAATCTGAAGAGGTTAGTTAGAGGATATGTGTATGTACTTGGGCTCGACTTGGAAACTATATCTTCTTTTATTTTCTTGTTCTACTGCTTTGTATCACTGCATTTCCTGTTTTTATCCATCGCTTTGCTTACGCTTGTTTCAATCTTTAGGATAAACTATTTTAACGGTTCAAGTGGCGATATATATATAATCATTGTATACAAATCATTTGATTTTAAACCAGGTAAGCCTCGGTAGCTTCGTCCAACGATAGATAGCGTAATTGCTTGTATCTTTGTATATTGTATTGTTCCTACGTTTATGTTAATGTTTGTTATTGTATTGAACAAATAATATAGAATGAACAAACAATACCCATATAAAATGAGTAGAGTAAAAACACTATTATAAACACTTTAAATAGAATTGAGATTATGGATGTGTAAGCGATATTTTAGTTAACAAATATAACTGTTTTACACAAAAACGCTAGCTTTGACAATTCACTCATTTATATAATGCTTTTATTAGTTTTCCATTGGAATTTGTATCCACATGGTGGGAAAACTCATAGAAATGCTATTGGTAGAAAAGACCTTTAAAGTTGATATTATAGTACCCATCTTCATTTCTGTTAGGAATATTTCTATATATTTGAGTACAGATTTTTGCCTTTCCTAACCTTACAATATTCTCCTCTGTTGTAACGTTTTGGAGTAACTCAAAATTTTAATCGTACTCCCAAAAGTATGATTTAAATTTTTAAATTAGAGTCACTCCAAAACGTGACAACAGAGGAGGATATTGTAACGTTAGTAAAGGCAGAAAACTGTACTGAAGTATATATTATCTACCATTTGCATCTATAATAATATTTCCTAATTATATAAAACAATTTGACTCATATGTACGAGTTTTCTAACTTTCTCGTATAGTTGTTCCAACTTTTTAAGATATCACTTCCTACACTATATCATGTACATTTGTAATTTTAAGTGGTTTCCCATACAAATACGTTTTTATACCGTATACGCTATCGACTTGGCTACACGTGTACTGTGTACGTCCTTGCATGTTAAATATGTTACGTAAATATAAGATAAATTGCCCATTTAATCTTGAGTCGTAGTCAAATAAACACACACAAGAACATTTTTACATAATATAATAACATTTAAAGGTTTTACCCAAAATACACAATTTCATAAAAAAATAAATAAACTGAAGGTTTTGCGGTGTTTGTAATAACGTAACTACGTAATATTATAGTATACTATAAACAAGTCATATAAGAAAAATTAAGTCAACTCCTAATAGGTCACCAAAGAAATATTTTGTTTTAGATGCTTTTTAATAAATATTTACAATTAGGATAAATGTGTATATATAAATGTGTATATATAAATGTGTATATATCAATGTGTATATATAAATGTGTATATATCAATGTGTATATATAAATGTGTATATATCAATGTGTATATATAAATGTGTATATATCAATATGTATATATAAATGTGTATATATCAATGTGTATATATAAATGTGTATATATCAATGTGTATATATAAATGTGTATATATAAATGTGTATATATAATTGTGTATATATCAATGTGTATATATAAATGTGTATGTATCAATGTGTATATATAAATGTGTATATATCAATGTGTATATATAAATGTGTATATATCAATGTGTATATATAAATATGTATATATAAATGTGTATATATAAATGTGTATATATCAATGTGTATATATAAATGTGTATATATCAATATGTATATATAAATGTGTATATATCAATGTGTATATATAAATGTGTATATATCAATGTGTATATATAAATGTGTATATATCAATGTGTATATATCAATGTGTATATATAAATGTGTATATATCAATGTGTATATATAAATGTGTATATATCAATGTGTATATATCAATGTGTATATATCAATGTGTATATATAAATGTGTATATATCAATGTGTATATATCAATGTGTATATATAAATGTGTATATATCAATGTGTATATATCAATGTGTATATATAAATGTGTATATATCAATGTGTATATATAAATGACAGAATCACAATACTAAGCGTCAAAATAGAAAGCGAAGTTAATTATAAAAATTACTTTTAAATTTAATTATAGTATCAATATCTGAAAAAACTGTACTAACATCAACTGCCATCCCCTACAAATTTTAAAAAATGTATTTGAACTTGAGTGGATGAATAAAAATCACTTTATTAACTATTGTAAATTTATACAAGATATATATATATATATATATATATATATATATATATTATATATATATATATATATATATATATATATATATATATATATATATATATATTAAAACAACATAGGTTATTCAAATACAAGAATATTTATTATTTTATATCCAAAGCTTTTCGTTGGCAAACAGTACCAACATCATCAGGAATGAAAATTACAATAATGTAAGCTATAGGCCTAAAACATATGTTTCTAGGCCCCTCATATATATATATATAAGGAGATTGTGAACTAATTGAGGGAATTGAATACGTAATTTAAGAAGTAATGTATTTAAAGAGGAGAAACGTGACATGTGAATAAAGTATATCTCTCGTCTGCGTTAAGGTGTGGTGTAAGGTATATAATGCAGGACCTAACACCCATCACCGCCCAATGTTAAGGAACATTGAGTATTTAGACCTTAATATTCAAGTAATAACGCACACTGACTCACAATTAATTAACTCACTGGTGATGACGATATTATCATTGAAACGCGACTGAGCCTAATTAATTATTACCTTAACCGCAGAAGGTAATAAAATAACGGTGATAAGGAACCATATGGCGTACCTACTGGTCACCGTTGATTTCAGAGTACCTTACAATAACTTCCTTTGCCCCAAACCTTGCTTGGATTCACCATTCGTGTCAATGTAGCACCTCTCTTCTATCGTCCTTCACCGTCCTTGCTACCGTTTATCCCAGAAGGTAAGCTAAACACAATGTTTTATTTGGAGTCAGTGAACTAAGGTGTAAGAACACACAAAATCTAACGAGATTGCAATTTTATTCATCAAACAATGATCCAACTTACACAGACCTTTAACACAGAGATTTATTTCCAAATTTAATATTAAAATAGATCATCAAAGAATAATACACAGTGTGTGATATTTACATGGGAGCCTGAGTACGTCACGCCTGGGCGCCCTGCTACTTTCACACACACACAAACATCGTCATCAATGCTGTATAACATATGTTACATACAAAAACGTATTCCGAAATAACATTGTCATTTTAGGACGTATGTTTTTAAGTGTAACTGAAAAGTTAAATATTTCAAAATATAACTCATCGAATACAAAATAAAGCTTTACTTAGAACAACAAATTATTTTAAAATATCCTTTAGTTAGGCTTGTTCAAAAAAATTGTATAAGTTCAAATTAAAGAATATTATTTTAAAATTCTAATTGAAAACTTTTAGAAAAGTAATATTATTTGTTATAGATTTTTTTATAAAATATTTTCTATTATGTTTGAAAGACATTTTTTTAAATAAAATATTTTTAAACAGATAAATAACTGCACAAAAAACTCAAAAATTATTATACTTTATTGTCATACGCGTTTCAATGACCTATTTCATCATCATCAGTGACACTACTACCAATTTTCAATTACAAATATATTATATTTTAAGTACTCATAATAATTTGCAATAGTGTCACTGATGACGACGACGTAAGTCAATGAAACGCGTATGACAATAAAGTATATTAATTTGTGAGTTCGTGTGCAGTTTATTTATTTATAACCTTAAGTCATAAATCAGGTTGATTATTTCTTATAAAAATAAAACTGTAGACAAATATCAGTGATAAAATATTTTTTTTGAAAAACAGGTTTTACTTTACATATTTTTAATGTCATAGTGTACTAATGACACTTGAAGAAACGAATACAAAAAGTAATATATAATTAGATGAATATATAAAGCAGAATTTATACAAATTAACGATGAAAATATATTGAAGGCTATTGTAAAAAAAGCTTCATAGACTATTTGAATATTTAGTTTAACAGAGCCACATAGAGTGCTCTATTGTTGTTTTTGGACTTACTTTAATGTAACATTGAAATATAATCAAAATGTCTGAAAATTATAAAACTGCCCACTGTGTGTAAACATTAAACAATTAAGAAGGCCTAACTTTTAAAATTGGGAAACATATGAAATTGGAAATGTACATTATATATCTCAGTTTTTGTAATAAATACTTAATCATGAATACGTTTTAACAGACCTCTTTATATATAAAAAGACTACTGCCTACCTTCAAAACAGGTATAATAATGGATAAATTATAATAACTTCCATAATTTCAAAAATGGAACGGTTCCAAATTCGTTCATATAAGAAAATAGTGTTGACCATTTATGGACTTTTAATACCTGAAAGTTTGGACCGATTTTCATCGGAAAACAAACCATAGTTACTAATTGGAAACTGCATTAAAATACTTATATTAGGGTTTGTTAGTTTTCTTGAGTGAAACTTGTTTTTTTGAAACAAATGACAGTTTGTTAATCGTGAGTAAGAACAAGGAAAATGTTACTAACACACGTGTTTTCTTACTAACACATGAGTAAATATGTACACAGAGTATTTTATAGCAACTAATTGACAATATAGAGAAGTGAATAATGTTTTTAGTAAGTGAATAGCGAAGAATTACTTAAACATTTATGAAAGACATGTTTGTTTGATAGCATTAAAATATTTTTTATTGCAAAATTGAAAACAAATAGCTATTCAAGCGTACTTGTAAGTTGTTATTAATGTCTCAACACAACTCCACCAATAACAACAGTTTTGTCTCATACAGTGTTCCAGAAACAAAACTATTTACAAAAAGGTTTATTACCTTACATTACTTTTGTTCAATTACAATACCTTTTCACCTATTTTAATTTACAGACTTAATTAATACACTTATATACTACTGTGTAATACTTATAACTGAAGATGACGATGTACGTTTTGGAAACGCGTAACCAGACATGACGTAATACAGGGCCAAAGGGGTACATTGATTGCAGACTTCAGGTTTACTTGTACATGCTCGCAGACTTCTCTAGATAGGTCGGTCTTAACAGTTCGTCGGTTGTCAGTTCACCATCCTGATTCGTGTCAATGAATTTGTTCACAACCAGTCGCGCCAGTTCTTCGTTGTTTTGTAGCTCGTCTGCGAACCAATCAGCTGGGAAACTGAAACAAACGTCACTGTACTAGCACTGAAGCAATATGCAATGAATGTCATTGACAATGAAGCTGAAAACCACCATAACAAGTAGTACAATCTAATAAATACTAAATAGAAACAAAGTTAGACCCCTTTATGTAAATTTCGATGACCATGTCATCTTCTAAGGAGCATTGAGCTGTATCGTAACAATATATTCTATCTTATCTTTCAATATCTATATGCCTATATATCTACATATCTACTTACTACCTACCTACCTATTTACCTATATATCTATCTATCGATCATTTACCTTTTTATCTATCAATTTACCTATCTATCTACATATATATCTATCTAATAATCTACTTACTACCTACTTATATATCTATCTATTTATTTAACCTTCTATATATCTACCTTTATATCTACCTATCTATCTTTCTATCCATCTAACTACATATTTATCCATCTATCTATCTATCAATCTATCTATCTATCTAACTACTTATTTACCCTTCTATCTATATAACCTTCCATCTATTTATCTACCTATCTCTATCTTTCAATCTATCTATCTATCTAGCTACCTATTTACCCATCTAGACATCCACCCTTCTATCTATCTATCCATCCATCTGTCTATCTATCTATCTATATATATATATATATATATATATATATATATATATATATATATATATATATATATATATATATTCATCCATCCATCTGTATATCTATCTATATATATATATATATATATATATATATATATATATATATTCATCTATCTATATCCATCCGTCTATTAATCTATCCATCCATCCTTGATCTCACAAACACACAAGGAGATGAAGACATTTTAAACTGCAGCAAAGTTCTATGTTGTTTGATGTAATTAGATGCTCGTAGTGAATCAGCTGTTTTTCAAGTCAGAAGGATAAACAGTAAAAATGATGGAAAATATTTTACAGAGGAAGGTTTCGCGATTTTATAATTATAATGTTGTCGTTGTTGCAAAGTTTTCGCTTGCGAAATAAACAATTCCATCATACCTTGAAGGAGGTACTTATTTTTTAATAAAGTACTGAACGTTTTCTAACAAAGTGGGGAAATTTAATATGTATTCTCAGAAAATAATGTAATCATATTACTTCACCCTTATTAGGTTCTACAACATATACAAGCATTTACTTCTTTATACAAGTTAAAATCCTCTTCCTAGAAATTCAAGGAAATTTAATCTAACGTGAAAAGATTTTAAAAATATGTTTTATTTTTCTTCACATACCTGATTTGCGTCTAGAAAACCAGATACAAAAATATTCGTGTTTGATTTTAGTAGTTTCTACCTATTTTGTGTGTATTTTGATTTGGTTTTAATGTTAAATCAATAATTGTAGGGGAAATTAAAGGTAGAAGTATATTTCAATGTTATTTATTGAAATTCGATTTTGTGTGACCACGAGACAGAAACCAATTTGTCAAATTAATTTTAAAATGACAATAAAAACTAAAGAAATCGTTGTGTATTTTAATGGTAGATGAAGTTATCATAGAGTAATCATGTTAATACTATGCATGACTCACTATGCAAGATAACAAAAATTACAGAGTACAAAAGTGACAAATAAATAGTAATAAACAAAAAACTAGCAAGCACATGAACGGCTCATAAAAGTAATAACTGTAAAAAACATTTAGTAATTGTCAAATGGAAGAAAGTTGTAGAATGTAACTATAACACTCTTTCTCTCTCTCTCTCTCTCCCTATATATATATATGGTGAAACAAGACAAATTTCTTAAACAAGAATATATTACTTCATTTTAATGTTTGTTGAAGCTTTTCGCTAATTTACATTATTAGCATTTTCAAAATTTATAAATCACTGTTCAGTTATGTGACTAGCTATATGACTGTAATCCTAGTCACATAACTGAACAGTGACTTATAAATTTTGAAAATACTAATAATGTAAATTAGCGAAAAGCTTCAACAAACATTAAAATGAAATAATATATTATTGTTTATGAAAATTATCTTATTTCACCGTACATATTCAACAAGGAAAAATAATTCATCTAAGGATTATAATATATATATATATATATATATATATATATATATATATATATATATATATATATATATATTGTTATATATTATATAGTAATATAATAATATATTAATTATTATTATTCTTAAAATATATATTATAATTATATATATTATAGAAATATATATATATATATATATATATATATATATATTGTTATATATAATATAGTAATATAATATTATATTAATCATTATTATTCTTAAAATATATATTATAATTATATATATTATAGAAATATATATATATATATATATATATATATATATATTAAATATGGTGATATGTTTTCTTGTAATATAGTTAATACATTAAAAATATTTCAAAAACAAGAATACTTTTAATGAATATATATATTCTATTTAATAGAATAAATATATTCATTAAAAGTATTCTTGTTTTTGAAATATTTCTAATTTATTAATTATATATATACATATATATATATATATATATATATATATATATATATATATATATGTGTGTGTGTGTGTGTGTGTGTGTGTGTGTGTGTGTGTGTATGTGTGTGTGTGTGTGTGTGTGTGTGTGTGTGTGTGTGTGTGTGTGTGTGTGTGTGTGTGTGTGTGTGTGTGTGTGTGTGTGTGTGTGTGTGTGTTGCAACGTCCAACTCTACTTTGTTGATTTCCCTTCTCGCAGAATACCAAAATTTTGTTGTTTAAAAACTTATTTATAAACAACCAAACATCTGCCAATCACCCCGCTTGTTAAACCCTGCTAAAATCCCTGAGTTACGTGTATATTTCCCGCTCATAGGGTCATGCCCAAAACAAGCCTATTCCCGCTGACTACTATTTAAAATAAGTATAAACTCCCCAAAATTGGTTTATCAATTATGTATGGTCTAGATATAGTCACACATGTCATTTCAATAGTCAGCTGGAAAGAAACACATTTAAAATAATACACAAAATATTCACAGAGTCTTACCACCTGATGATGATCTGCAGAGACAGCAAGGGAACGTGCAAAATATGATCGTGTTTAAATTACCTATTTTAAAAGGCTCCTGTGTCCTTTTAAACACAATCTGCCAGTAGATAAATCTCTGGACTTTCATACAAAAAACCAACTAATCTTTAGGCTAGCTCAATGAAGTTAGTTGAGAGAAACTCTTTAAAAACATTAGGTTTTAACTATTATCATTTAATGAAATTTAATTAAACTTGTTTACTGATTTAATAATCATTTTCATATTAGTTGGAAAAAGCTAAACAGTTTTTATTGAATATTCGACACAGGATGAAATGCAAATACTGTTGATTTTTATAACATATTTAATTTTATTTATTTAAATAAAAAAGAAAATTTATCCTTTCCAATAGAAAACAATTATCTTGACAAAAACAATTCACTAAATAACTTGTTGTTTTTCATACTTTAAAATCTTATAATTTCCATATATATCAATTACATTTACATAAACATAAAATTATTTCTCAAATTAGACATAATAAAAATTTATCTTCTATATTAAATTGGTAAATTCATATTTATGACACATAATTTTTAAACTTATAATATTCAAAAAATTCTTATTTCCTTGAAAATAAATGGATCATGGCCAAAAAAACCCTTTGTAAGTTACATATTTATCATTTGAAATATTCTGATCACATAAGTTCATTTTATTAAGCATAAAATTTATTTAATTTTTATAAAGAGTGAAGTCATTGTTTAAGCTTGAATATTTGTTTGAATTTAATAAAATTAACTGACTAAATTTGACGTAATTGGTATCGAATAGAGAAAATGACTTGTCAAAGATGTTCCTGCCGGTCCTAGAGTCCCTCGTCTGGATTCCCTAGTCCTTGGACATCGGAAGTCGCCATCCCTGGTTCGTCGGTGGTGGTTTTCCTCCATTCCCGCGTCCTGGAGGCTGAGTCTAGAGCCTTCATCCCTTGGTAGTCCTAGACGTCGGAAGCGTTGAGGTTTGGTCCATCTGGCCTGATGGCGGTCCTATCCGCGGTCCAGCATAGCGTTCCGCGGCACCTCGTATTAAACATTTATTTCAGACTGTCTCTAAGGTCTTAGAGACCTAGTATATATAGCGGTGAATTTAACCTACCTCACCCCGCCTGCAATACTTGCTATTTTTGGATTTATTCCTTGTACAGGCAAGTCGGGCAACGAATCTGTTTTAGCTTGCAGAGTTTGATTATCTTTTTTGAAACACTGAAAAATGTCTATTTTATTGAAACTGCTGTAACTTTTTTGTTTTTTAAGTTTTTCAAATTTTGTTTTCACTAATGTTTATTCTGGCTTATTCTAGTTCTTTTAAAATGTC
>JBAIZL010000032.1:352500-462500 GCA_036971475.1 Prosapia bicincta | reverse complement strand
TCCCACAACTCAGGGGTCGCAGAACGTAAAGCTTTTTGACAGAGAGTGTTCATCACGTCCATACATCTTCCTTTCTCCATAGCGTTCGACATATTAACTGTAGCAACCTTGTTCTTGACGTACCTCGCCTAGCGCTCGGCAGCTAGAGGTGTGGTATTGGTACGATGACACGGCCAGCGATCACTGGTAATGTTTTCAATGTTTTCGGCATGAGATATACACTTTCCCACAACTCAGGGGTCGCAGAACGTAAAGCTTCTTGACAGAGACTGTTCATCACGTCCATACATCTTCCTTTCTCCATAGCGTTCGACATATTAACTGTAGCAACCTTGTTCTTGACGTACCTCGCCTAGCGCTCGGCAGCTAGAGGTGTGGTATTGGTACGATGACACGGCCAGCGATCACTGGTAATGTTTTCAATGTTTTCGGCATGAGATATACACTTTCCCACAACTCAGGGGTCACAGAACGTAAAGCTTCTTGACAGAGACTGTTCATCACGTCCATACATCTTCCTTTCTCCATAGCGTTCGACATATTAACTGTAGCAACCTTGTTCTTGACGTACCTCGCCTAGCGCTCGGCAGCTAGAGGTGTGGTATTGGTACGATGACACGGCCAGCGATCACTGGTAATGTTTTCAATGTTTTCGGCATGAGATATACACTTTCCCACAACTCAGGGGTCACAGAACGTAAAGCTTCTTGACAGAGACTGTTCATCACGTCCATACATCTTCCTTTCTCCATAGCATTCGACATATTAACTGTAGCAACCTTGTTCTTTACGTATGCCCAAATTAATTCGATTGGGTTTAACTCGCAATGCACGAGGCAAATCAGTAAGAACCTCATTTGTCGAACGTTTGTACCAGTCTCGGAGGATTTGACAACATTCTCCTTTTCCCTCACTAATAAGCCTTGCACAGTCACTCCTATCATGTCCTGGATGTTTACCTAACCTTTCCAGGATCTTCTAAATCGTCAGCCCGTATAATCTTCCTGTCTAGGATGACTTCTTGTCCATTCTTCCCTGACTAATAAGCCTTGCACAATCACTCCTATCATGTCCTGGATGTTTACCCAACCTTTCCAGGATCTTCTAAATTGTCCGCCCGTATGATCTTCCTGTCTAGGATGACTTCTTGTCCATTCTTCCCTGACTAATAAGCCTTGCACAGTCATTCCTATCATGTCCTGGATGTTTACCTAGCCTTTCCAGGATCTTCTCAATCGTCAGCCCGTATAATCTTCCTGTCTAGGATGACTTCTTGTCCATTCTTCCCTGACTAATAAGCCTTGCACAATCACTCCTATCATGTCCTGGATGTTTACCCAACCTTTCCAGGATCTTCTAAATTGTCCGCCCGTATGATCTTCCTGTCTAGGATGACTTCTTGTCCATTCTTCCCTGACTAATAAGCCTTGCACAATCACTCCTATCATGTCCTGGATGTTTACCCAACCTTTCCAGGATCCTCTCAATCGTCAGCCCGTATGATCTTCCTGTCTAGGATGACTTCTTGTCCATTCTTCCGTGACTAATAAGCCTTGCACAATCACTCCTATCATGTCCTGGATGTTTACCCAACCTTTCCAGGATCTTCTAAATTGTCCGCCCGTATGATCTTCCTGTCTAGGATGACTTCTTGTCCATTCTTCCGTGACTAATAAGCCTTGCACAATCACTCCTATCATGTCCTGGATGTTTACCTAACCTTTCCAGGATCTTCTCAATCGTCAGCCCGTATGATCTTCCTGTCTAGGATGACTTCTTGTCCATTCTTCCCTGACTAATAAGCCTTGCACAATCACTCCTATCATGTCCTGGATGTTTACCTAACCTTTCCAGGATTTTCTAAATTGTCCGCCCGTATGATCTTCCTGTCTAGGATGACTTCTTGTCCATTCTTCCCTGACTAATAAGCCTTGCACAATCACTCCTATCATGTCCTGGATGTTTACCCAACCTTTCCAGGATCCTCTTAATCGTCAGCCCGTATGATCTTCCTGTCTAGGATGACTTCTTGTCCATTCTTCCCTGACTAATAAGCCTTGCACAATCACTCCTATCATGTCCTGGATGTTTACAAACCTTTCCAGGATCTTCTAAATTGTCCGCCCGTATGATCTTCCTGTCTAGGATGACTTCTTGTCCATTCTTCCCTGACTAATAAGCCTTGCACAATCACTCCTATCATGTCCTGGATGTTTACCCAACCTTTCCAGGATCTTCTCAATCGTCAGCCTGTATGATCTTCCTGTCTAGGATAACTTTTTGTCCCTTCTTCCCTGACTAAGCCTTGCTCAATCACTCGTATCAGGTCCTGGATGTTTTCCAGTAGCTTCTCAATCGTCAGCCTGTATTATCTTCCTGTCTAGGATGACTTCTTGTCCCTTCCTCTCTAAAATGACCATCCTCTATAAATCCATCACTTGTCTTTATCACCTTGCCTCATTCCTAGGGACAGCGTGAATAACACCATCAGCCGGGACATCGACACATTAAAACATTGAAATATCCAATCCCTATAAAGTACGTTTTACTATATAAAATGGTCTTTAGAGATATTTCTGACAGTACATAATTAGATAACACCTGCATTTCATTGCATAAAACGATTCTATAGCTCAGCCGATCGATCGCTAACAGATGGCGGTTGCGTGTTTATTTCCCAGTTATGCGCAATGTAGTAGTTTGAGTTTACATTTATTTCTCTCTATTTATTTTGATGTACACAAAGAATCGTACATACCTTGTAACTCTACAAATTCATTACATTAGAATCCCCACTTAATGCCTGGATTGAAACGATCTTCGAATTAACCGGCCTATCATTAAATCTAGGGTGACCAACGTAAAAGTGACCCTCTATACTCTAAGTGTCAGTTATGGCGTTTTAAAAACAAGATTTTTGTTATGACCATTAAAACAAGCGCCTATATGTAAGGAATTATAGTCAATTTCATTAGTAACTAGCAGAGAATCTACGCACAGTGTCACGTATATTTGTATTGATTTAATTTGTAATTATAAATGGGTTGAAGCGATTATTTTCTTGAAAAACCAAACCAAGGGCAAGAACATGGCATTTGTATAGTATAACTAACCTTAAAAGAAGAATCACAACAAACATTTACTATCACCTGTTTAATTGTGTCTAAAAGTGACTTTTACAAATGATTACAAACACATTTATTATCAGCTGACTAAACCACGTATATAGTATAAATAATATTCCATGCAATGGAGTGTAGATACTAAAGTGTTAAAGGAGTTTTCAAGGCAAGTGGGGCGATGCCCAGATGGAATTTCTAAATAAATATAGGCCTATGTGTTAACCAGAGACCGTAAGAATGTCCATGTAAAATTTCAGCTTAATTCGTCCAGTAGGTTATAGGTGCTTGAGTAACACACATACAACACACACACACACACACACACACACACACACACACACCATTAAATTTGTATATAGTAGTATAGAGGATTACTGTACTCAACTATATTAAATATGCAAAACTAGAGTTTAGGAAATAAGCCCTACTGCCTGGCGCACTCTATGCGCTAAGGTACTAGAGATATTGTATTTTTTCCTTCAAAACTAAAATGTTGATGGCATTAAAGTTCTGTTTATAATCAAAGAATGCTTCACGGAGAGAAAGAAGGCAAGTCATTCTTCCCTTGGCCGGCTGGGTAAACGTAACACGTCGTGGTGTGTTTTTAAGAATGAGTGGTGAATCTGTAAGTAGGCTCTGTAATGTGTTTAAGTAACATCAACGTGTGGCAACAAAATCGAAGGTCGATTATAAAATTGTGTTCAAAGATTGAGTCCGACAATATTTAGTTCAATGCACTAAGATAAAGCCAGTTTATGACGCTCTATACATGCGGTTGTTTAGATGCATTAGGCTTTGTGTGAGGCTTAATTGTACAGTATGCAATAAGAATTCAGTCATCTGTGGTTTGCTTTACTTCCGACGACACACACACAAACAGATAAACACTCTATTCTACTTTTGCATAAACAGATTCTGGAGTCTATTTTGTAAGACAAAAAGTCTATTATACATTTTAATGAATTTAATGGTGTCAAACAATATTTTTAATCTTATCTCTTTTATTCTTTATTATTTAATTTCCTTCCAATTTTATCTCATGGTTGAAACGTTTTTTAAAATTTCTTATATTAACTCACATTCTCCTGATATATATATCCTGATGTATTTTTCCCCTTATCTGGTTGTCGTTGAAACCTCTAATTTACAACCTTAAACTCTTGCAATGGCTACTATCCAATACCATAAATAGTGCTCTAGTTTAACTAAAACCAATTCTTTTTTGGTAACCTCAGTAGGAGTTTACTTTACAGTCGGAATTTTTTAAAATATGTATAGTTAAGCTTGATAGGTTTAATTTTCACTAAAATATATCACCCTTTGGAATTTACTTCACCGACTGACAGCACCTTAGAACCTCCTTCGACCTCCTCTATAGGTCACTCTACGAGCTTCCTTCTCCGTCGCCAATAGGCGATATGGTCATATGGTCTCTCCTTCTGCTTCACACAGGGGTGATCAATGCACGATCCTTTTTGTACCTGTGCTAGACTGACAGCACCTTAGAACCTCCTCATTCCTCCTCTACAAGTCCCTCTACTAGCTACCTTCTCCGTCGCCAATAGGAGATATGGTCATATGGTCCTTCCTTCTGCTTCACCCAAAGCTGATCAATGCACATCCCTTTACACACATTGTGTATATTGCATGCATAATACGGTATTTATTATAAACAATAATGCTATAGAATCATCAAACAGTAGCTGTGGCGTAAGGTTTGCGCTGCTTACGGTGTTAGTATTATCAAGGGTATAAACAATAATGCTATAGAGTCATCAAACAGTAGCTGTGGCATAAGGGTTACGCTACTTACGGTGTTAGCATTATCAAGGGAATAAACAATAATGCTATAGAGTCATCAAACAGTAACTGTGGCGTAAGGGTTACGCTACTTACGGTGTTAGCATTATCAAGGGAATAAACAATAATGCTATAGAGTCATCAAACAGTAGCTGTGGCGTAAGGGTTACGCTGCTTACGGTGTTAGCATTATCAAGGGTATAAACAATAATGCTATAGAGTCATCAAACAGTAGCTGTGGCGAAAGGGTTACGCTACTTAAGGTGTTTAGCATTATCAAGGGAATAAACAATAATGCTATAGAGTCATCAAACAGTAGCTGTGGCGTAAGGGTTACGCTACTTACGGTGTTAGCATTATCAAGGGTATAGACAATAATGCTATAGAGTCATCAAACAGTAGCTGTGGCGTAAGTTTTACGCTACTTACGGTGTTCGCATTATCAAGGGAATAAACAATAATGCTATAGAGTCATCAAACAGTAGCTGTGGCGTAAGGGTTACGCTACTTACGGTGTTAGCATTATCAAGGGTATAAACAGTAATGCTCTAGAGTCATCAAACAGTAGCTGTGGCGTAAGGTTTGCGCTGCTTACGGTGTTAGCATTATCAAGGGTATAAACGATAATGCTATAGAGTCATCAAACAGTAGCTGTGGCGTAAGGGTTACGCTACTTACGGTGTTAGCATTATCAAGGGTATAAACAATAATGCTATAGCGTCATCAAACAGTAGCTATTTCGTAAGGTTTGCGCTGCTTACGGTGTTAGCATTATCAAGGGTATAAACAATAATGCTCTAGAGTCATCAAACAGTAGCTGTGGCGTAAGGTTTGCGCTGCTTACGGTGTTAGCATTATCAAGGGTATAAACGATAATGCTATAGAGTCATCAAACAGTAGCTGTGGCGTAAGGGTTACGCTACTTACGGTGTTAGTATTATCAAGGGTATAAACAATAATGCTATAGCGTCATCAAACAGTAGCTATTTCGTAAGGTTTGCGCTGCCTACGGTGTTAGCATTATCAAGGGTATAAACAATAATGCTATAGAGTCATCAAACAGTAGCTGTGGTGTAAGGTTTACGCTACACACGGTGTTAGCATTATCAAGGGTTTAAACAATAATGCTATAGAGTCATCAAACAGTAGCTGTGGCGTAAGGTTTACGCTGCCTACGGTGTTAGCATTATCAAGGGTATAAACAATAATGCTATAGAGTCATCAAACAGTAGCTGTGGTGTAAGGTTTACGCTACACACGGTGTTAGCATTATCAAGGGTTTAAACAATAATGCTATAGAGTCATCAAACAGTAGCTGTGGCGTAAGGGTTACGCTACTTACGGTGTTAGCATTATCAAGGGTATAAACAATAATGCTATAGAATCATCAAACAGTAGCTGTGGTGTAAGGTTTAAGCTGCTTACGGTGTTAGCATTATCAAGGGTATAAACAATAATGCTATAGAGACATCAAACAGTAGCTGTGGCGTAAGGTTTGCGCTGCTTACGGTGTTAGTATTGTCAAGGGTATAAACAATAATGCTATAGCGTCATCAAACAGTAGCTGTGGCGTAAGGGTTACGCTACTTACGGTGTTAGCATTATCAAGGGTATAAACAATAATGCTATAGAGTCATCAAACAGTAGCTGTGGCGTAAGTTTTACGCTACTTACGGTGTTAGCATTATCAAGGGAATAAACAATAATGCTATAGAGTCATCACACAGTAGTTGTGTCGTAAGGGTTAAGCTACTTACGGTGTTAGCATTATCAAGGGTATAAACAATAATGCTATAGCGTCATCAAACAGTAGCTGTGGCGTAAGGTTTACGCTACTTACGGTGTTAGCATTATCAAGGGTATAAACAATAATGCTATAGAGTCATCAAACAGTAGCTGTGGCGTAAGTTTTACGCTACTTACGGTGTTAGCATTATCAAGGGAATAAACAATAATGCTATAGAGTCATCACACAGTAGTTGTGTCGTAAGGGTTAAGCTACTTACGGTTTTAGCATTATCAAGGGTATAAACAATAATGCTATAGCGTCATCAAACATTAGCTGTGGCGTAAGGGTTACGCTACTTACGGTGTTAGCATTATCAAGGGTATAAACAATAATGCTATAGCGTCATCAAACAGTAGCTGTGGCGTAAGGTTTACGCTACTTACGGTGTTAGCATTATCAAGGGAATAAACAATAATGCTATAGAGTCATCAAACAGTAGCTGTGGCGTAAGGGTTACGCTACTTATGGTGTTAGCATTATCAAGGGTATAAACAATAATGCTATAGCGTCATCAAACAGTAGCTGTGGCGTAAGGTTTACGCTACTTACGGTGTTAGCATTATCAAGGGAATAAACAATAATGCTATAGAGTCATCAAACAGTAGCTGTGGCGTAAGGGTTACGTTACTTACGGTGTTAGCATTATCAAGGGTATAAACAATAATGCTATAGAGTCATCAAACAGTACCTGTGGCGTAAGGGTTAAGCTACTTACGGTGTTAGCATTATCAAGGGTATAAACAATAATGCTATAGAGTCATCAAACAGTAGCTGTGGCGTAAGGGTTACGCTACTTACGGTGTTAGCATTACCAAGGGAATAAACAATAATGCTATAGAGTCATCAAACAGTAGCTGTGGCGTAAGGTTTGCGCTGCTTACGGTGTTAGCATTATCAAGGGTATAAACAATAATGCTATAGCGTCATCAAACAGTAGCTGTGGCGTAAGGGATACGCTACTTACGGTGTTAGCATTATCAAGGGTATAAACAATAATGCTATAGCGTCATGAAACAGTAGCTGTGGCGTAAGGTATACGCTACTTACGGTGTTAGCATTATCAAGGGAATAAACAATAATGCTATAGAGTCATCAAACAGTAGCTGTGGCGTAAGGGTTACGCTACTTACGGTGTTCGCATTATCAAGGGTATAAACAATAATGCTATAGCGTCATCAAACAGTAGCTGTGGCGTATGGGTTACGCTACTTACGGTGTTAGCATTATCAAGGATATAAACAATAATGCTATAGAGTCATCAAACAGTAGCTGTGGCGTAAGGTTTACGCTACTTACGGTGTTAGCATTATCAAGGGTATAAACAATAATGCTATAGAGTCATGAAACAGTAGCTGTGGCGTAAGGTTTACGCTACTTACGGTGTTAGCATTATCAAGGGAATAAACAATAATGCTATAGAGTCATCAAACAGTAGCTGTGGCGTAAGGGTTACGCTACTTACGGTGTTAGCATTATCAAGGGTATAAACAATAATGCTATAGAGTCATGAAACAGTAGCTGTGGCGTAAGGTTTACGCTACTTACGGTGTTAGCATTATCAAGGGTATAAACAATAATGCTATAGAGTCATCAAACAGTAGCTGTGGCGTAAGGGTTACGCTACTTACGGTGTTAGCATTATCAAGGGTATAAACAATAATGCTATAGCGTCATCAAACAGTAGCTGTGGCGTAAGGTTTACGCTACTTACGGTGTTAGCATTATCAAGGGTATAAACAATAATGCTATAGCGTCATCAAACAGTAGCTGTGGCGTAAGGGTTACGCTACTTACGGTGTTAGCATTATCAAGGGTATAAACAATAATGCTATAGAGTCATCAAACAGTAGCTGTGGCGTAAGGTTTACGCTACTTACGGTGTTAGCATTATCAAGGGTATAAACAATAATGCTATAGCGTCATCAAACAGTAGCTGTGGCGTAAGGGTTACGCTACTTACGGTGTTAGCATTATCAAGGGTATAAACAATAATGCTATAGCGTCATCAAACAGTAGCTGTGGCGTAAGGGTTACGCTACTTACGGTGTTAGCATTATCAAGGGTATAAACAATAATGCTATAGCGTCATCAAACAGTAGCTGTGGCGTAAGGGTTACGCTACTTACGGTGTTAGCATTATCAAGGGTATAAACAAAAATGCTATAGCGTCATCAAACAGTAGCTGTGGCGTAAGGGTGACGCTGCTTACGGTGTTAGCATTATCAAGGGTATAAACAATAATGCTATAGCGTCATCAAACAGTAGCTGTGGCGTAAGGTTTACGCTACTTACGGTGTTAGCATTATCAAGGGTATAAACAATAATGCTATAGCGTCATCAAACAGTAGCTGTGGCGTAAGGGTTACGCTACTTACGGTGTTCGCATTATCAAGGGTATAAACAAAAATGCTATAGCGTCATCAAACAGTAGCTGTGGCGTAAGGGTTACGCTACTTACGGTGTTAGCATTATCAAGGGTATAAACAATAATGCTATAGCGTCATCAAACAGTAGCTGTGGCGTAAGGTTTGCGCTGCTTACGGTGTTAGCATTATCAAGGGTATAAACAAAAATGCTATAGAATCATCAAACAGTAGCTGTGGCGTAAGGTTTACGCTACTTACGGTGTTAGCATTATCAAGGGTATAAACAAAAATGCTATAGAATCATCAAACAGTAGCTGTGGCGTAAGGTTTACGCTACTTACGGTGTTAGCATTATCAAGGGTATAAACAAAAATGCTATAGAATCATCAAACAGTAGCTGTGGCGTAAGGGTTACGCTACTTACGGTGTTAGCATTATCAAGGGTATAAACAATAATGCTATAGCGTCATCAAACAGTAGCTGTGGCGTAAGGGTTACGCTACTTACGGTGTTAGCATTATCAAGGGTATAAACAATAATGCTATAGCGTCATCAAACAGTAGCTGTGGCGTAAGGGTTACGCTACTTACGGTGTTAGCATTATCAAGGGTATAAACAAAAATGCTATAGCGTCATCAAACAGTAGCTGTGGCGTAAGGGTGACGCTGCTTACGGTGTTAGCATTATCAAGGGTATAAACAATAATGCTATAGCGTCATCAAACAGTAGCTGTGGCGTAAGGTTTACGCTACTTACGGTGTTAGCATTATCAAGGGTATAAACAATAATGCTATAGAGTCATCAAACAGTAGCTGTGGTGTAAGGTTTGCGCTGCTTACGGTGTTAGCATTATCAAGGGTATAAACAATAATGCTATAGCGTCATCAAACAGTAGCTGTGGCGTAAGGTTTACGCTACTTACGGTGTTAGCATTATCAAGGGTATAAACAATAATGCTATAGCGTCATCAAACAGTAGCTGTGGCGTAAGGTTTACGCTACTTACGGTGTTAGCATTATCAAGGGTATAAACAATAATGCTATAGCGTCATCAAACAGTAGCTGTGGCGTAAGGTTTGCGCTGCTTACGGTGTTAGCATTATCAAGGGTATAAACAATAATGCTATAGCGTCATCAAACAGTAGCTGTGGCGTAAGGTTTGCGCTGCTTACGGTGTTAGCATTATCAAGGGTATAAACAATAATGCTATAGAGTCATCAAACAGTAGCTGTGGCGTAAGGTTTGCGCTGCTTACGGTGTTAGCATTATCAAGGGTATAAACAATAATGCTATAGAGTCATCAAACAGTAGCTGTGGCGTAAGGTTTACGCTGCTTACGGTGTTAGCATTATCAAGGGTATAAACAATAATGCTATAGAGTCATCAAACAGTAGCTGTGGCGTAAGGTTTACGCTACTTACGGTGTTAGCATTATCAAGGGTATAAACAATAATGCTATAGCGTCATCAAACAGTAGCTGTGGCGTAAGGTTTACGCTACTTACGGTGTTAGCATTATCAAGGGTATAAACAATAATGCTATAGCGTCATCAAACAGTAGCTGTGGCGTAAGGGTTACGCTACTTACGGTGTTCGCATTATCAAGGGTATAAACAAAAATGCTATAGCGTCATCAAACAGTAGCTGTGGCGTAAGGGTTACGCTACTTACGGTGTTAGCATTATCAAGGGTATAAACAATAATGCTATAGCGTCATCAAACAGTAGCTGTGGCGTAAGGTTTGCGCTGCTTACGGTGTTAGCATTATCAAGGGTATAAACAAAAATGCTATAGAATCATCAAACAGTAGCTGTGGCGTAAGGTTTACGCTACTTACGGTGTTAGCATTATCAAGGGTATAAACAAAAATGCTATAGAATCATCAAACAGTAGCTGTGGCGTAAGGTTTACGCTACTTACGGTGTTAGCATTATCAAGGGTATAAACAATAATGCTATAGAGTCATCAAACAGTAGCTGTGGCGTAAGGGTTACGCTACTTACGGTGTTAGCATTATCAAGGGTATAAACAATAATGCTATAGAGTCATCAAACAGTAGCTGTGGCGTAAGGGTTACGCTACTTACGATGTTAGCATTATCAAGGATATATAGTTCTGTCTAGTTATTGACTAAACAAAATGTTCAGTTGTCTCCCACATAAAAGCCCTGACGTAATTCTTGTATTGATAAATGATGTTATTGATTCCTGTCTATGCACCTAAATATATGAATGATTTAGCTGTGACTATTATCCCGCAAAATATACATGTAACTATATATAAACAGGACTACTAATGCAAAGAGTGGCAGATTATATCGCTCCGGGATTATGTACTTATAACGCGTATCTCCGTATATATTGATGACAGCTACCTCGAAAAAGCAAAAAATAATAATGCATGTGTTTTTAATCTCGTGAAGTTATTGATGAATTGTTTTACATTTTACACAATAAAGTGGATAGTATTTGTAGTTTAAATATTATATTTTATGTAATATACTGTAACCAAAAGTTACATAGCCCAGATTAGAAATTACGTATATGTTTTGTTCTTATTTTACCAAGATCTCTTATTTATTTACCTAGATACGTCTTTCTTTTTTTATGTTTTATGCGTTTACTTCAATATTGTCTCTTTTTAAAACTTTATTCACCCAATACAATGTAATGGTTGACACCTCCATATGTCCTCGGGTAGAGAGTAGTCGATTTTACACACTTATGCCCTAATATTCCAGGAGATTTTATAGGCTTTCTTCAACCATATCTGTATTTATAACTCTCTTCATTAAATACAATGTAATGGTTGACACCTCCATATGTCCTCGGGTAGAGAGTAGGCGATTTTACACACTAATGCCCTAATATTCCAGGAGATTTTATAGGCTTTCTTCAATCATATCTGTATTTATAACTCTCTTCATTAAATACAATGTAATGGTTGACACCTCCATATGTCCTCGGGTAGAGAGTAGGCGATTTTACACACTAATGCCCTATAATTCCAGGAGATTTTATAGGCTTTCTTCAACCATATCTGTATTTATAACTCTCTTCATTAAATACAATGTAATGGTTGACACCTCCATATGTCCTCGGGTAGAGAGTAGGCGATTTTACACACTAATGCCCTAATATTCCAGGAGATTTTATAGGCTTTCTTCAACCATATCTGTATTTATAACTCTCTTCATCCAATACAATGTAATGGTTGACACCTCCATATGTCCTCGGGTAGAGAGTAGGCGATTTTACACACAAATGCCCTAATATTCCAGGAGATTTTATAGGCTTTCTTCAACCATATCTGTATTTATACCTCTCTTCATCCAATACAATGTAATGGCTGACACCTCCATATGTCCTCGGGTAGATAGTAGGTGATTTTACACACTTATGCCCTAATATTCCAGGATATTTTATAGGCTTTCTTCAACCATATCTGTATTTATAACTCTCTTCATTAAATACAATGTAATGGTTGACACCTCCATATGTCCTCGGGTAGAGAGTAGGTGATTTTACACACTTATGCCCTAATATTCCAGGATATTTTATAGGCTTTCTTCAACCATATCTGTATTTATAACTCTCTTCATTAAATACAATGTAATGGCTGACACCTCCATATGTCCTCGAGTAGAGAGTAGATGATTTTACACACTAATGCCCTAATATTCCAGGAGATTTTATAGGCTTTCTTCAACCATATCTGTATTTATAACTCTCTTCATCCAATACAATGTAATGGTTGACACCTCCATATGTCCTCGGGTAGAGAGTAGGCGATTTTACACACAAATGCCCTAATATTCCAGGAGATTATATAGGCTTTCTTCAACCATATCTGTATTTATACCTCTCTTCATTAAATACAATGTAATGGCTGACACCTCCATATGTCCTCGGGTAGAGAGTAGGTGATTTTACACACTTATGCCCTAATATTCCAGGAGATTTTATAGGCTTTCTTCAACCATATCTGTATTTATAACTCTCTTCATTATATACAATGTAATGGCTGACACCTCCATATGTCCTCGGGTAGAGAGTAGGCGATTTTACACACTAATGCCCTAATATTCCAGGAGATTTTATAGGCTTTATTCAACCATATCTGTATTTATAACTCTCTTCATTAAATACAATGTAATGGCTGACGACTCCATATGTCCTCGGGTAGAGAGTAGGCGATTTTACACACTAATGCCCTAATATTCCAGGAGATTTTATAGGCTTTATTCAACCATATCTGTATTTATAACTCTCTTCATTAAATACAATGTAATGGCTGACGACTCCATATGTCCTCGGGTAGATAGTAGGTGATTTTACACACTAATGACCTAATATTCCAGGAGATTTTATAGGCTTTATTCAAACATATCTGTATTTATAACTCTCTTCATTAAATACAATGTAATGGCTGACGACTCCATATGTCCTCGGGTAGATAGTAGGTGATTTTACACACTAATGCCCTAATATTCCAGGAGATTTTATAGGCTTTATTCAAACATATCTGTATTTATAACTCTCTTCATTAAATACAATGTAATGGCTGACGACTCCATATGTCCTCGGGTAGATAGTAGGTGATTTTACACACTAATGCCCTAATATTCCAGGAGATTTTATAGGCTTTATTCAAACATATCTGTATTTATAACTCTCTTCATTAAATACAATGTAATGGCTGACGACTCCATATGTCCTCGGGTAGATAGTAGGTGATTTTACACACTAATGCCCTAATATTCCAGGAGATTTTATAGGCTTTATTCAAACATATCTGTATTTATAACTCTCTTCATTAAATACAATGTAATGGCTGACGACTCCATATGTCCTCGTTAAGATAGTAGGTGATTTTACACACTAATGCCCTAATATTCCAGGAGATTTTATAGGCTTTATTCAAACATATCTGTATTTATAACTCTCTTCATTAAATACAATGTAATGGTTGACACCTCCATATGTCCTCGAGTAGATAGTAGGTGATTTTACACACTTGTGCCCTAATATTTCAGGATATTTTATAGGCTTTCTTCAACCATATCTGTATTTATAGTTCTCTTCATTAAATACAATGTAACGGTTGACACCTCAATATGTCCTCGGGTAGAGAGTAGGCGATTTTACACACTAATGCCCTAATATTCCAGGAGATTTTATACGCTTTCTTCAACCATATCTGTATTTATAACTCTCTTCATTAAATACAATGTAATGGTTGACATCTCAATATGTCCTCGAGTAGATAGTAGGTGATTTTACACACTTGTGCCCTAATATCCCAGGTGATTTTATGGTCTTCCTTAAAACATATCTGTATTTGTAACTCTGTTCATCCAATACAATGTAATATTTAACACCTCCATATGTCCTCGGGTAGAGACTAGAAAGTTTTACACACTTGTGTGTCCTAATAACCCAGTAGATTTTATGGGCTTGCTTCAACCATACCTGTATTTATAACTCTCTACATTAAATACAATGTAATGGTTGACACCTCCATATGTCCTCGGATAGAGAGTAGGCGATTTTACACACTAATGCCCTAATATTCCAGGAGATTTTATAGGCTTTCTTCAACCATATCTGTATTTATAACTCTCTTCATTAAATACAATGTAACGGTTGACACCTCAATATGTCCTCGGGTAGAGAGTAGGCGATTTTACACACTAATGCCCTAATATTCCAGGAGATATTATAGGCTTTCTTCAACCATATCTGTATTTATAACTCTCTTCATTAAATACAATGTAATGGTTGACATCTCAATATGTCCTCGAGTAGAGAGTAGGCGATTTTACACACTTGTGCCCTAATATCCCAGGTGATTTTATGGTCTTCCTTAAAACATATCTGTATTTGTAACTCTGTTCATCCAATACAATGTAATATTTAACACCTCCATATGTCCTCGGGTAGAGACTAGAAAGTTTTACACACTTGTGTGTCCTAATAACCCAGTAGATTTTATGGGCTTTCTTCAACCATACCTGTATTTATAACTCTCTTCATCCAATACAATGTAATGGTTGACACCTCCATATGTCCTCGGATAGAGAGTAGGCGATTTTACACACTAATGCCCTAATATTCCAGGAGATTTTATAGGCTTTCTTCAACCATATCTGTATTTATAACTCTCTTCATTAAATACAATGTAATGGTTGACATCTCAATATGTCCTCGAGTAGAGAGTAGGCGATTTTACACACTTGTGCCCTAATATCCCAGGTGATTTTATGGTCTTCCTTAAAACATATCTGTATTTGTAACTCTGTTCATCCAATACAATGTAATATTTAACACCTCCATATGTCCTCGGGTAGAGACTAGAAAGTTTTACACACTTGTGTGTCCTAATAACCCAGTAGATTTTATGGGCTTTCTTCAACCATACCTGTATTTATAACTCTCTTCATCCAATACAATGTAATGGTTGACACCTCCATATGTCCTCGGATAGAGAGTAGGCGATTTTACACACTAATGCCCTAATATTCCAGGAGATTTTATAGGCTTTCTTCAACCATATCTGTATTTATAACTCTCTTCATTAAATACAATGTAACGGTTGACACCTCAATATGTCCTCGGGTAGAGAGTAGGCGATTTTACACACTAATGCCCTAATATTCCAGGAGATATTATAGGCTTTCTTCAACCATATCTGTATTTATAACTCTCTTCATTAAATACAATGTAATGGTTGACATCTCAATATGTCCTCGAGTAGAGAGTAGTTGATTTTACACACTTGTGCCCTAATATCCCAGGTGATTTTATGGTCTTCCTTAAAACATATCTGTATTTATAACTCTGTACATCCAATACAATGTAATATTTAACACCTCCATATGTCCTCGGGTAGAGAGTAGAAAGTTTTACACACTTGTGCCCTAACTTCCCAGGAGATTTTATGGGCTTGCTTCAACCATACCTGTATTTATAACTCTCTTCATCCAATACAATGTAAGGGTTGACACCTCCATATGTCCTCGGGTAGAGAGTAGGCGATTTTACACACTTATGCCGTAACTTCCCAGGAGATTTTATGGTATTCCTTAAAACATATCTGTATTTATAACTCTCTTCATCCAATACAATGTAATGGTTGACACCTCCATATGTCCTCGGGTAGAGAGTAGGCGATTTTACACACTTATGCCCTAATATTCCAGGAGATTTTATGGACTTCCTTCAACCATATCTGTATTTATAACTCTCTTCATCCAATACAATGTAATGGTTGACACCTCCATATGTTCTCGGGTAGAGAGTAGGCGATTTTACACACTTATGCTCTAATATTCCAGGAGATTTTATGAGCTCCTTCAACCATATCTGTATTTATAACTCTCTTCATCCAATACAATGTAATGGCTGACACCTCCATATGTCCTCGGGTAGAGAGTAGGCGATTTTACACACTTATGCCCTAATATTCCAGGAGATTTTATGGTCTTCCTTCTACCATATCCGTATTTATAACTCTCTTCATTAAATACAATGTAATGGTTGACACCTCCATATGTCCTCGGGTAGAGAGTAGGCGATTTTACACACTTATGCCCTAATATTCCAGGAGATTTTATGGTCTTCCTTCAACCATATTCGTATTTATAACTCTCTCCATCCAATACAATGTAATGGTTAACACCTCCATATGTCCTCGGGTAGAGAGTAGGCGATTTTACACACTTATGCCCTAACTTCCCAGGAGATTTTATGGTCTTCCTTCAACCATATCCGTATTTATAACTCTCTCCATCCAATACAATGTAATGGTTAACACCTCCATATGTCCTCGGGTAGAGAGTAGGCGATTTTACACACTTATGCCCTAACTTCCCAGGAGATTTTATTTTCTTCCTTCAACCATATCCGTATTTATAACTCTCTCCATCCAATATAATGTAATGGTTAACACCTCCATATGTCCTCGGGTAGAGAGTAGGCGATTTTACACACTTATGCCCTAACTTCCCAGGAGATTTTATGGTCTTCCTTCAACCATATCCGTATTTATAACTCTCTCCATCCAATACAATGTAATGGTTAACACCTCCATATGTCCTCGGGTAGAGAGTAGGCGATTTTACACACTTATGCCCTAACTTCCCAGGAGATTTTATGGTCTTCCTTCAACCATATCCGTATTTATAACTCTCTCCATCCAATATAATGTAATGGTTAACACCTCCATATGTCCTCGGGTAGAGAGTAGGCGATTTTACACACTTATGCCCTAACTTCCCAGGAGATTTTATGGTCTTCCTTCAACCATATCCGTATTTATAACTCTCTCCATCCAATATAATGTAATGGTTAACACCTCCATATGTCCTCGGGTAGAGAGTAGGCGATTTTACACACTTATGCCCTAACTTCCCAGGAGATTTTATGGTCTTCCTTCAACCATATCCGTATTTATAACTCTCTCCATCCAATACAATGTAATGGTTAACACCTCCATATGTCCTCGGGTAGACAGTAGGCGATTTTACACACTTATGCCCTAACTTCCCAGGAGATTTTATGGTCTTCCTTCAACCATATCCGTATTTATAACTCTCTTCATCCAATACAATGTAATGGTTAACACCTCCATATGTCCTCGGGTAGAGAGTAGGCGATTTTACACACTTATGCCCTAATATTCCAGGAGATTTTATGGTCTTCCTTCAACCATATCCGTATTTATAACTCTCTTCATTAAATACAATGTAATGGTTGACACCTCCATATGTCCTCGGGTAGAGAGTAGTCGATTTTACACACTTTTGCCCTAATATTCCAGGAGATTTTATGGTCTTCCTTCAACCATATCCGTATTTATAACTCTCTTTATTAAATACAATGTAATGGTTGACACCTCCATATGTCCTCGGGTAGAGAGTAGGCGATTTTACACACTTATGCCCTAATATTCCAGGAGATTTTATGGTCTTCCTTCAACCATATCCGTATTTATAACTCTCTTCATTAAATACAATGTAATGGTTGACACCTCCATACGTCCTCGGGTAGAGAGTAGGCGATTTTACACACTTATGCCCTAATATTCCAGGAGTTTTTATGGCCTTCCTTCAACCATATCCGTATTTATAACTCTCTTCATCCAATACAATGTAATGGTTGACACCTCCATATGTCCTCGGGTAGAGAGTAGGCGATTTTACACACTTATTCCCTAATATTCCAGGAGTTTTTATGGGCTTCCTTCAACCATATCCGTATTTATAACTCTCTTCATTAAATACAATGTAATGGTTGACACCTCCATACGTCCTCGGGTAGAGAGTAGGCGATTTTACACACTTATGCCCTAATATTCCAGGAGTTTTTATGGCCTTCCTTCAACCATATCCGTATTTATAACTCTCTTCATCCAATACAATGTAATGGTTGACACCTCCATATGTCCTCGGGTAGAGAGTAGGCGATTTTACACACTTATGCCCTAATATTCCAGGAGTTTTTATGGCCTTCCTTCAACCATATCCGTATTTATAACTCTCTTCATCCAATACAATGTAATGGTTGACACCTCCATATGTCCTCGGGTAGAGAGTAGGCGATTTTACACACTAATGCCCTAATATTCCAGGAGATTGTATAGGCTTTCTTCAACCATATCTGTATTTATAACTCTCTTCATTAAATACAATGTAATGGTTGACATCTCAATATGTCCTCGAGTAGAGAGTAGGAAGCTTTACACACTTGTGTCCTAATATCCCAGGAGATTTTATTGGTTTCCTTCAACAATATCTATATTTATAACTTTATTTATCCAATAAAGTGTAATAGTTGACAACTCCTTATGACCTCGGGTAGAGAGGAGTCGATTTTACACACTTGTGTCCTAATATCCCTGGAGGTTCTATGGTCTTCCTTCAATTATATCTGTATTTATACCTCTTCTTCATCGAATAGAATGCATTGGTTGACAACTCCTTATGACCTCGAGTAGAGAGGAGGCGATTTTACACACTTGTGTCCTAATATCCCTGGAGTTTTTATGGTCTTCCTTCAATTATATCTGTATTTATACCTTTTCTTCATCGAATAGAATTAATTGGTTGACAACTCCTTATGACCTCGAGTAGAGAGGAGGCGATTTTACACACTTGTGTCCTAATATCCCTGGAGGTTTTATGGTCTTCCTTCAATTATATCTGTATTTATACCTCTTCTTCATCGAATAGAATGCATTGGTTGACACCTCCTTATGACCTCGGGTAGAGAGGAGGCGATTTTACACACTTGTGTCCTAATATCCCTGGAGGTTTTATGGTCTTCCTTCAATTATATCTGTATTTATACCTCTTGTTCAACCAATAGAATGCATTGGTTGACACCTTCTTATGACCTCGAGTAGAGAGGAGGCGATTTTTCACACTTGTGTCCTAATATTCCTGGACGTTTTATGGTCTTCCTTCAATTATATCTGTATTTATACCTCTTCTTCATCCAATAGAATGCATTGGTTGACACCTCCTTATGATCTTGGGTTGAGAGGAGGCAATTTTACACATTTGGGTCCTAATATCCCAGGAGATGTTATAGTCCTCCTTCAACTAAATCTGTATCTATAACTTTCTTCATTCAATAGAGTGTAATATTCGATTCATCCTTATAACCTCGGCTAGAGAGGAGGCGATTTTACACACTTTGGTCCTAATTTTCCAGGAGATTTTATGGTCTCCTTCAACCATATCTGTAGTTATAACTCTCTTCATCCAATATAATGTAATAGTTGATACCTCCATACGAACTTGAGTAGAGAGTAGGCGATTTTACACACTTTTATCCTGATATCCCAGGAGATAAAATGGGTTTCCTTCAACCATATCTGTATTTATAACGTTCTTCATCTAATAGAATGTAATATTCGACACCTCCTTATGACCTCGAGTAGAGAGGAGGCGATTTTACACACTTTTATCCTAATGTCCCAGGAGATTTTATGGTCTTCCTTCGGTATCGGTATTCACACATCTCTACAGCTACTCTCATAAAGCTTTTAGAACCTTCTGCCTGATAACTGTCTATGGTTTAACTGTACATTAGGTATGGCTCTCAAGAAAAACATCTACCTCCCTTACCAATAGTGTCCGATCCATTTTATTTTGAATAATGTGAGTTTTACAAGCTAGCCCTAATCCTAATTCGTTCGACTAAATCTTTCTGAATCACAACCAATTGATGACGAAAGTATATTGTTTTCCCTAACTTGTAATAAGAGCCGTAAATTAGAGTTTTGTTTAGTTTAGGACATATTTTATTCCTTGGATATTATTGTATTGATAGCTTTTTCTTCCTCTAGCAAAGTTGTGGCATTTTGTCCTCGATCCGTTTTTTATAGTTGCGCATTCGTTCGTCGGTATAAACACCAAAGGGGGAGCTTCGCCTCCAGAAAGGGCACAATTCACTTTCATGATAAAGAAATTGGCATAAAAGAAGAACGGTTTGGAGAGGTATAAACCCGTCACCGAGCACGGGTGGTGAAATAACGAGGTCGTGTAACAACCCATGTACGGACGGGATCACATGAATGGCCGACAACTAGACCCTTAACTCGGACACGCCGGCAAATTGCCGCACATATATTTCTAGCGTCACTCTCCCACGTGTTGGACGCTACGGGAATCCGCTTTCTTCTAAATCCCAACAAACACAGAAAGCACGTATGCATGTAAAACGTGCTTCAAATAGTTTGCGAGTGAATCATGTGGTTTTTTAAGAACCGATTGAATGAATAGTTTGCCTTTAACAATTTCGGATTAATATCTATCGTCATAAATGAAGTTGATACGTTCTCTTACAATAAACACGGTTACCAACAAGAACCGATCATTTGAAGGGGGACTCATTTTGTTTTTAAAACCCAAATATTTGCATTCCCTAGCTACCCCATTTAGGAGCAAGACTATTTCAGGTAAGTGCCCATATTCAAGCGATACCTTACGGTCATTGTGTCTTTTCTTTAGCCCTTGCTGCCTCCTTTTCTTGTGGATCGTAGTTGACCTCCGGTGTGGTTGAACTGGCCGAGGCCGTTATCGGAATTCAATAACTACCTACCTAATTGGTAGAAATGTGCAGGTGGTTAAGTTGAGGGTAGTGTCGATGAACATTAGAACATTACAACGAGTATAAAAATAGCTAAAAAGGAAAACGGCCAATGAAAATTCAAATGGAGTTTCAAAATTATAATAAACATTTTTAGTAGGCTAGGCTGGTTAAATGTTTTTTACGCATTAACTTATGGAGAGTTGTTATAATTGTAGGCAATTTCTAAGGTGATTCTCAACGAAAGTGTAACATATACAATTTATTACCAAAGTCCTTCTCCTTATGATAAGTAGCTTAAGCTGTCGGCTAATAGTAAACTTATTATAATTGTGGGAAAATAAAATCCTTGCAGACCTTACTCTGCACAATCTAATACTCTCTTGCTCTGTATAATAGACGGCTAGTTAGGCTACGTTAAAGGTCTACGTTGGACAGTTGACATAGGGTCTACCTATGAAGCTCGACCAATTTCCTGACCACTTGCGCATTTCCACCCTGTCCACTAACCTCATCTCCCTACCTAACCCTGAGTTAATATAAGAAATTTTAAAAAACGTTTCAACCATGAGATAAAATTGGAAGGAAATTAAATAATAAAGAATAAAAGAGATAAGATTAAAAATATTGTTTGACACTATTAAATTCATTAAAATATATAATAGACTTTTTGTCTTACAAAATAGACTCCAGAATCTGTTTATGCAAAAGTAGAATAGAGTGTTTATCTGTTTGTGTGTGTGTCGTCGGAAGTAAAGCAAACCACAGATGACTGAATTCTTATTGCATACTGTACAATTAAGCCTCACACAAAGCCTAATGCATCTAAACAACCGCATGTATAGAGCGTCAGAAACTGGCTTTATTTTAGTGCATTGAACTAAATATTGTCGGACTCAATCTTTGAACACAATTTTATAATCGACCTTCGATTTTGTTGCCACACGTTGATGTTACTTAAACACATTACAGAGCCTACTTACAGATTCACCACTCATTC
The DNA here is from genome assembly GCA_036971475.1 of Prosapia bicincta. Classification (NCBI taxonomy): domain Eukaryota; kingdom Metazoa; phylum Arthropoda; class Insecta; order Hemiptera; family Cercopidae; genus Prosapia; species Prosapia bicincta. Next base: position 440,330 of record JBAIZL010000032.1, on the reverse strand, counting down.
TTAAAAACACACCACGACGTGTTACGTTTACCCAGCCGGCCAAGGGAAGAATGACTTGCCTTCTTTCTCTCCGTGAAGCATTCTTTGATTATAAAGAGAACTTTAATGCCATCAACATTTTAGTTTTGAAGGAAAAAATACAATATCTCTAGTACCTCAGCGCGTAGAGTGCGCCAGGCAGTAGGGCTTATTTCCTAAACTCTAGTTTTGCATATTTAATATAGTTGAGTACAGTAATCCTCTATACTACTATATACAAATTTAATGGTGTGTGTGTGTGTGTGTGTGTGTGTGTGTGTGTGTGTGTGTGTGTTACTCAAGCACCTATAACCTACTGAACCCATTAAGCTGAAATTTTACATGGACATTCTTACGGTCTCTGGTTAACACATAGGCCTATTTTTATTTAGAAATTCCATCTGGGCATCGCCCCACTTGCCTTGAAAACTCCTTTAACACTTTAGTATCTACACTCCATTGCATGGAATATTATTTATACTATATACTTGGCTTAGTCAGCTGATAATAAACGTGTTTGTAATCGTTTGTAAAAGTCACTTTTAGACACAATTAAATAGGTGATAGTAAATGTTTGTTGTGATTCTTCTTTTAAGGTTAGTTATATTATACAAATGTCATAGTATATGTCGTACTATCCTGTTTGGTAGAAGTGTAAAATATTACGATCGATTAGCCAGTTCATGATTCTTGTGTGGATGATTCTTTCCATTAGTCTGCACAGGATGCTGGTTAAGGAGATAGGCCGGTAATTCTTACAGCTGGTGGCATCTTTGCCTGGTTTCAAAATCGGTATAGTAACAGACTTCTTCCATATAATGGGCAGTTTGCCTGATTTCCAAGATAAGTTGAAGATTTGGAGAAGTGTAAGCTTGGCAGAAGCTCCAAAGTATTTAACCATTTAGCCGAAGATAAGATCTATCCTGGAGACTTTTTGGGGTCGAGGTTACGGATTGATCGAGTTCTTCCAAAGTGAGACCATCAGTGAAGATGTCTTTTTGCTCAAAACGTTTGCTTTTTTGTATGGCTTGCTTGTAGTTTCTCTTTTGTTTTCTGTCTTCGTTTTGGAAGCTCAGTCTGCTTGCTTTCTCGTAGTGTGTGACCAGCATGTTGGCTGCGTCTTTGTCAGTTTTGGACGGTTTACCATTGTCTGTGATAATATTAGAGGTGGGGCCATTATTTTGTAGGATGCTGCCTGTATAAAGGGAATTGATCACCTTCCAGTGTTGATGGTCTTTCCTAGGATCTAGCCTGTTGCAGAGATCTGCCTATTTGTCGCTTTTGCAGGTGGCAATTTCCTCTTCAACCTTTTTACAGATGTCTAATAGCTTTTTTCTATTTACAACGTTGCTGTTCTTCTCGTTACAGGCCGTATCTCTTTCGTGAATCAAGGTGTCAATATTACAATCCTTCCAATAGGGCACCCAATTGTTCTTTCTCTTTCCCCTTGGGATGGAGAGCTTTGCTGCTTTCTGTATACCACAAGTGAAAGTTTGAACGAGATTGTCCAAATTTTAGGTGGCTGGTATTTGTTTGCAATGAGTTTCAAGGGTTTCTGGGAAGTTATCGCAATTAGCTTTGCGAAAGTTCCACGATTTTTTGTTTTGGGGTGCAGAATCGACATCAAGGTTGATCGAAGTGATAACTGGGTAGTGATCACTGATGCCGGTTTTAAGAACTTTCCACTCAGCAAGGTCGAAGTGTGAGAAGTCAATTGCTGTGATATCGAGGGGGGAAGTCGTGCCATTTGTTTTTGATAGGTAGGTGTTTTCTCCTGTGTTTAAAGTTGAGAGATCTAAGTCCAATAGTAGGTCCTCAACATCTTCTCCCTTGCTGTCAAGTTGGGGGCATCCCCATGAGGGGCTTTTGGCATTGAAATCGCCAAGAAGTAATTTGATGTCAGAAGAGGAGGGGAAGAGGTGTTTAATGAAGTCCGAGTCAAGTACAGAATTGTCGGGATGGTATACGTTGACAATTGTTATTGTGCATTTGGGTAGGAGAAGATTGATAGCATGTGCTTCAGTATTGGAGTCAATAGGTAGATTGTGAGCTGGTGAGAATTCTTCATACTTGACAATAGGAGTTTTTACAAGGAAGGCAAGACCCCCTCCGAGATTTTTTGTTCTGTCTTTCCTAATAACCGTGTAGCCTTTGATCTTGAGGCTTAGATTTGGATTTAGTTTAGTCTCTTGTAGGCAGGCTATGTGGATATTATTTTCGTCAAGTAGGCATGAGAGTAAGTCCATCTTTCTCTGTGTGCCGTTAACGTTCAACTGTAAGATGTTTAAAGTTGCAGGACACAACGTGTCAGCTGTTTCAGACGCGGTAGCATTGGCTTGTGTAAGAGTCGCTGTCCTCGTAGCATACTTGTCGGCGTGCCCCCGGACTGCAGGGCGCGGCGCGTCGGCTGCCCCGAACGCGGTAGCATTAATGTCACATATGTCCATTGCACTAGTCATGGTTAGTGCTATTGCCTCCAGAGGTTGGACTTCTACCTTGGTCCGCGGAAGCTATTTTATTTCACTCCTACCACCCAATGGTAAACCATTGAAGGCATTTCCCTATCCGCCACCTAGGGACGCGCTCTCTAGGGGTTACAGGCTCCCCCCGAGAGCTCTCCTACTTTTAATATCAATAAGTGTGATAGCAATAATTGTACAAATAATTTAGACATTTTAAACAGTTAAAATAATTACTTTTATGTTTACATTATGTTTATAATTTTTTTAATATTAATTTAAGTAACTCTAGCGAATATACATTTTAACATTATACTTATGGAAGGGTGTACACTCAACCATCTTAAGCCTCTGGGGGCCAAGCCCTGTAGATGAATTTACACCAAACCTCACACGAACCATTCTGGGAATATGTTAAACAATCCTTCCAACTTTCTTTAACTTCTGTTCAGCGGTTTAGGCGTTCATAAGACATTAAATACACACATATATACATACATTGGTTTTTGAACAATCCCAAGCCTCTGGGGTGCAGCCCTGTGGATGGATCTACATCATATTCACATAAACCATCCTGGGAACGTGCTAAGCAATCCCTCCAAATTTCTTTAACTTAAGTTCAGCGATTTAGGCGTTCATAAGAGATATACATACACACACACATATATTCATACATCGGTTTTTAAACCATCGTAAGCCTCTGAGGCGGAGCCCTGTGGATCGATCTACACCAATCTTCACATAAACCATCTTAGGAATATTTTAAACATTCCCTCCAAATTATATTAACTTCTGTTTAGCGAGTTAGGCGTACATAAGACACATACATAAACACATACATATGTACATCGGTTTTTGAACAGTTCTCAGCCTCTGTGGCGGAGCCCTGTGCATGAATCTACACCAAATGTCACAATAACCATAATGGAAACATGTTAAACAAACCCTTCAAGTTTCATCAATTTTGTTTCAGCGGTTTAGGTGTCTATAACATACATACATACATACAAACATACATTTTTATAGATATAAATTATCATAGGCAATTTTGTATGACATTTAATTACCTATATTGCCTATACAGAGCCGTGTTTTCTCGCGAGTATAAAAAGACTACAAACCTTAATAAAATATTAATATTATTATTAGTACGATGACTTTGTCCTACAATGCTCCATCGATTTTTCCTTTTAAATTATGTTCGGTTAAATTAAGTTTTAAGCTATAAAATGTATATTGTACAATATATAGTTTACTTACCTCAACATAACCTATTTAACTTTATTCTTAGTTATAGAATAGTCCACGGCCTGGCATTATCTGAGTTAAGCTACAGTTTCTGTTTCTATAAACACGCTCCAACAATAATACTGATAAATTAAAAATTTTAAGTAAAAGTTAAACACTGTTAGAAGTCTATCAATTATTATGTCTAATCAATACTGATTAAGCAACTATATTTTTCAGGCGTCATTTCAATTTGTACTACAAAGTCCTGTATCCTAACATGTAAAAGCTAGCGTGTTATGTCGACCTGATTACGCAGGTGTTTCATAGGGTCAACACATTCCACCCCCTTGCTAATGTTAGGGACTGGGCGCTCTTCGGACCAATATGACCCTGGTAAATTGTGGGTCAAACTAAAGCATGTGAACTGGCTCACGTGTCGTCACTCTCTATACACACACCTTATTATAATTCAAACGTCGTTTAGACGACATCCATCGCAAACTATAGTAGCTTAATTGGGTTCATTTCCTTAAAATTATTTCAAAAATTTTAATAAAAATAATTGTTGTCCTAAGCTAAGATAATTTGCATAAATAAACGCCATGTGTTTTTTCAAAATAAGTTCTAAAATATTTTCAAGTTTACACTTAGACTACATTAAAAATATGCATTTGTAAATGTTACAGGAACATTGGGAAAATATTACACATTTTAATTAAGTTTAAAATGAGATTTAATTAATTTTGCTCCGTTACCAAAGTTAATTACTTTGTTGCCTGCATTAATTGGAGTGAAACAAGTTGTATTGATCTATTAATCACTTCTTCGAAGTGTTCTCGTAAACCCACACATCATAAGTAACTAATTAAATATACCCCGATTATGTTCCATCTTAAAAGGATATAGTGCTTCTACATTATCAAACCACGTGTCAACGGAATTGTGTTAGATTTGTCATGTGTTCGTCCTGGTGCTACGTTTTATCACTTTATCTCTACGTTTCGGAACTAGTGCTCCATCTTCAAAACATATTATTTAAAGATCAACTGCTTAATAACTACTCACAATGGCAGTACGTGTGAATGTGGGCACACGAGAGTATGTTTATGTTTTTATTTAAAATAGGCTGGAATACAATATATCGTAGAATAAGGCTAAAGATCAGTGGTAGATAGAAAGTTGAATGAAATGAAATGCTAAATGCTTTTGGAAGTGAAATAACAATAGATAAAGGAAATTGTAGAGGACATGTACGAGATATAGGCTACAGTATGATAAATACTAAGGGGAAATTAACAGAGTACAGGTGGTTTTAAACCTGACTAACCTGATGAACCTGAGAAAATGCAGCCGTTACGGTTTTATGTTTATACATAATAAAGCACCTGTCTTCATCCCCTTGGACACCTTCATTACAGGTAAGCCACTGTAACGCCAACCTAAGCGGCCATAGAGTTTATGTTTATACATAATAAAGCACCTGTCTTCATCCCCTTGGACACCTTCATTACAGGTAAGCCACTGTAACGCCACCTAAGCGGCCATAGAGTTTATGTTTATACATAATAAAGCACCTGTCTTCATCCCCTTGGACACCTTCATTACAGGTAAGCCACTGTAACGCCAACCTAAGCGGCCATAGAGTTTATGTTTATACATAATAAAGCACCTGTCTTCATCCCCTTGGACACCTTCATTACAGGTAAGCCACTGTAACGCCAACCTAAGCGGCCATAGAGTTTATGTTTATACATAATAAAGCATCTGTCTTCATCCCCTTGGACACCTTCATTACAGGTAAGCCACTGTAACGCCAACCTAAGCGGCCATAGAGTTTATGTTTATACATAATAAAGCACCTGTCTTCATCCCCTTGGACACCTTCATTACAGGTAAGCCACTGTAACGCCAACCTAAGCGGCCATAGAGTTTATGTTTATACATAATAAAGCACCTGCCTTCATCCCCTTGGACACCTTCATTACAGGTAAGCCACTGTAACGCCACCTAAGCGGCCATAGAGTTTATGTTTATACATAATAAAGCACCTGTCTTCATCCCCTTGGACACCTTCATTACAGGTAAGCCACTGTAACGCCACCTAAGCGGCCATAGAGTTTATGTTACCTTGACTCATTTACAAGATAAGAGACAGGTGTTAACGAATCTAGACACAGTTTCATTAGAATTATTCACAAGTATACCTCACAGTACTTCAAACCCATTTACCACTTTAAATAACAAACTAAAAAAATAACTGTTACCTATCTGTCTACAAAATTGACTCTAAAACTGTACTAAGAGTGCCAACAATTCTAATATGATTTTCTCATAAATTGGCCTAAAATTGACTCTAAGATTGTCCTAAGATTCACTAAGATTGTCTCTTTGACTTCCGGGTCAGAGTTTTATATTACCCCCTTCCTCGGGTGCTAGCCACTCCCACGGATGCTTCAGGTTAGCCTACATTTACTAAATGGATCTATCTCATTGTTCTAGATAACATTCAGGCTAATATTCCGATTTCATCAAATGGAGTTCCCAGTCACCACATTGCATGTGACGAAGTTTTGGAAAATTAATAAAGTAAATAACAAAATACTAAGATGACCATTGTGTCTGGTTCAGGGATTTCTTGTGGTTGATGAAAGCGAAAAATTATTATTATTTTCAATTTTGGACTAACTGTTTCTTTCCTTGTGTAGCGTTTCGCACCCTTATGCGACGCTACAATCGATCTCCATTATCATTCCCTGGAGGTTTTTGCAAGCGGTAGCAAAGGCTAAGCTTTCGTCTATAATCCCGACAGTAAGTACGGCCACGTCAGGAACACTAGCCTACTACCTCATGCTCATTATGTCCTTTCCTCAGCCTTACTCACCCTTATCCTTCTCGTTCCATGAGATCGTAACAGGCTAAACCCCTCTCTATAATCCCGACAGTAAGTACGATCAAGTCAGGAACACTAGCCTACTACCTCATGCTCATTACGTCCTTTCCTCAGCCTTACTCACCCTTATCCTTCTCGTTCCATGAGATCGTAACAGGCTAAACCCCTCTCTATAATCCCGACAGTAAGTACGGTCAAGTCAGGAACACTAGCCTACTACCTCATGCTCATTATGTCCTTTCCTCAGCCTTACTCACCCTTATCCTTCTCGTTCCATGAGATCGTAACAGGCTAAACCCCTCTCTATAATCCCGACAGTAAGTACGATCAAGTCAGGAACACTAGCCTACTACCTCATGCTCATTACGTCCTTTCCTCAGCCTTACTCACCCTTATCCTTCTCGTTCCATGAGATCGTAACAGGCTAAACCCCTCTCTATAATCCCGACAGTAAGTACGGTCAAGTCAGGAACACTAGCCTACTTCCTCATGCTCATTATGTCCTTTCCTCAGCCTTACTCACCCTTATCCTTCTCGTTCCATGAGATCGTAACAGGCTAAACCCCTCTCTATAATCCCGACAGTAAGTACGGTCAAGTCAGGAACACTAGCCTACTACTTCATGCTCATTATTTCCTTTCCTCAGCCTTACTCACCCTTATCCCTCTCGTTCCATGAGATCGTAACAAGCTAAACCCCTCTCTATAATCCCGACAGTAAGTACGGTCAAGTCAGGAACACTAGCCTACTACCTCATGCTCATTATGTCCTTTCCTCAGCCTTACTCACCATTATCCTTCTCGTTCCATGAGATCGTAACAGGCTACACCCCTCTCTATAATCCCGACAGTAAGTACGGTCAAGTCAGGAACACTAGCCTACTACCTCATGCTCATTACGTCCTTTCCTCAGTCTTACTCACCCTTATCCTTCTCGTTCCATGAGATCGTAACAGGCTAAACCCCTCTCTATAATCCCGACAGTAAGTACGGGCACGTCGGGAGAAATAGGCTACCATTATGTCCTTTCCTCAGCCTTACTCACCCTTATCCTTCTCGTTCCATGAGATCGTAACAGGCTAAACCCCTCTCTATAATCCCGACAGTAAGTACGGTCAAGTCAGGAACACTAGCCTACTACTTCATGCTCATTATGTCCTTTCCTCAGCCTTACTCACCCTTATCCTTCTCGTTCCATGAGATCGTAACCGGCTAAACCCCTCTCTATAATCCCGACAGTAAGTACGGTCAAGTCAGGAACACTAGCCTACTACCTCATGCTCATTATGTCCTTTCCTCAGCCTTACTCACCCTTATCCTTCTCGTTCCATGAGATCGTAACAGGCTAAACCCCTCTCTATAATCCCGACAGTAAGTACGGTCAAGTCAGGAACAATAGCCTACTACCTCAGGCTCATTATGTCTTTTCCTCAGCCTTACTCACCCTTATCCTTCTCGTTCCATGAGATCGTAACAGGCTAAACCCCTCTCTATAATCCCGACAGTAAGTACGGTCACGTCAGGAACACTAGCCTACTACCTCATGCTCATTACGTCCTTTCCTCAGTCTTACTCACCCTTATTCTTCTCGTTCCATGAGATCGTAACAGGCTAAACCCCTCTCTATAATCCCGACAGTAAGTACGGTCAAGTCAGGAACACTAGCCTACTACCTCATGCTCATTATGTCCTTTCCTCAGTCTTACTCACCCTTATCCTTCTCGTTCCATGAGATCGTAACAGGCTAAACCCCTCTCTATAATCCCGACAGTAAGTACGGTCACGTCGGGAGAAATAGGCCACCATTATGTCCTTTCCTCAGCCTTACTCACCCTTATCCTTCTCGTTCCATGAGATCGTATCAGGCTAAACCCCTCTCTATAATCCCGACAGTAAGTACGGTCAAGTCAGGAACACTAGCCTACTACCTCATGCTCATTATGTCCTTTCCTCAGCCTTACTCACCATTATCCTTCTCGTTTCATGAGATCGTAACAGGCTAAACCCCTCTCTATAATCCCGACAGTAAGTACGGTCAAGTCAGGAACACTAGCCTACTACCTCATGCTCATTATGTCCTTTCCTCAGTCTTACTCACCCTTATCCTTCTCGTTCCATGAGATCGTAACAGGTTAAACCCCTCTCTATAATCCCGACAGTAAGTACGGTCAAGTCAGGAACACTAGCCTACTACCTCATGCTCATTATGTCCTTTCCTCAGCCTTACTCACCCATATCCTTCTCGTTCCATGAGATCGTAACAGGCTAAACCCCTCTCTATAATCCTGACAGTAAGTACGGTCAAGTCAGGAACACTAGCCTACTACCTCATCCTCATTATGTCCTTTCCTCAGCCTTACTCACCATTATCCTTCTCGTTCCATGAGATCGTAACAGGCTACACCCCTCTCTATAATCCCGACAGTAAGTACGGTCAAGTCAGGAACACTAGCCTACTACCTCATGCTCATTATGTCCTTTCCTCAGACTTACTCACCCTTATCCTTCTCGTTCCATGAGATCGTAACAGGCTAAACCCCTCTCTATAATCCCGACAGTAAGTACGGTCAAGTCAGGAACACTAGCCTACTACCTCATGCTCATTATGTCCTTTCCTCAGCCTTACTCACCCTTATCCTTCTCGTTCCATGAGATCGTAACAGGCTAAACCCCTCTCTATAATCCCGACAGTAAGTACGGTCAAGTCAGGAACACTAGCCTACTACCTCATGCTCATTATGTCCTTTCCTCAGTCTTACTCACCCTTATCCTTCTCGTTCCATGAGATCGTAACAGGCTAAACCCCTCTCTATAATCCCGACAGTAAGTACGGTCACGTCGGGAGAAATAGGCCACCATTATGTCCTTTCCTCAGCCTTACTCACCCTTATCCTTCTCGTTCCATGAGATCGTATCAGGCTAAACCCCTCTCTATAATCCCGACAGTAAGTACGGTCAAGTCAGGAACACTAGCCTACTACCTCATGCTCATTATGACCTTTCCTCAGCCTTACTCACCATTATCCTTCTCGTTCCATGAGATCGTAACAGGCTAAACCCCTCTCTATAATCCCGACAGTAAGTACGGTCAAGTCAGGAACACTAGCCTACTACCTCATGCTCATTATGTCCTTTCCTCAGTCTTACTCACCCTTATCCTTCTCGTTCCATGAGATCGTAACAGGTTAAACCCCTCTCTATAATCCCGACAGTAAGTACGGTCAAGTCAGGAACACTAGCCTACTACCTCATGCTCATTATGTCCTTTCCTCAGCCTTACTCACCCATATCCTTCTCGTTCCATGAGATCGTAACAGGCTAAACCCCTCTCTATAATCCTGACAGTAAGTACGGTCAAGTCAGGAACACTAGCCTACTACCTCATCCTCATTATGTCCTTTCCTCAGCCTTACTCACCATTATCCTTCTCGTTCCATGAGATCGTAACAGGCTAAACCCCTCTCTATAATCCCGACAGTAAGTACGGTCAAGTCAGGAACACTAGCCTACTACCTCATGCTCATTATGTCCTTTCCTCAGCCTTACCCACCCTTATCTTTTTCGTTCCATGAGATCGTAACAGGCTAAACCCCTCTCTATAATCCCGACAGTAAGTACGGTCAAGTCAGGAACACTAGCCTACTACCTCATGCTCATTACGTCCTTTCCTCAGTCTTACTCACCCTTATCCTTCTCGTTCCATGAGATCGTAACAGGCTAAACCCCTCTCTATAATCCCGACAGTAAGTACGGTCAAGTCAGGAACACTAGCCTACTACCTCATGCTCATTATGTCCTTTCCTCAGTCTTACTCACCCTTATCCTTCTCGTTCCATGAGATCGTAACAGGCTAAACCCCTCTCTATAATCCCGACAGTAAGTACGGTCACGTCGGGAGAAATAGGCCACCATTATGTCCTTTCCTCAGCCTTACTCACCCTTATCCTTCTCGTTCCATGAGATCGTATCAGGCTAAACCCCTCTCTATAATCCCGACAGTAAGTACGGTCAAGTCAGGAACACTAGCCTACTACCTCATGCTCATTATGTCCTTTCCTCAGCCTTACTCACCATTATCCTTCTCGTTCCATGAGATCGTAACAGGCTAAACCCCTCTCTATAATCCCGACAGTAAGTACGGTCAAGTCAGGAACACTAGCCTACTACCTCATGCTCATTATGTCCTTTCCTCAGTCTTACTCACCCTTATCCTTCTCGTTCCATGAGATCGTAACAGGTTAAACCCCTCTCTATAATCCCGACAGTAAGTACGGTCAAGTCAGGAACACTAGCCTACTACCTCATGCTCATTATGTCCTTTCCTCAGCCTTACTCACCCATATCCTTCTCGTTCCATGAGATCGTAACAGGCTAAACCCCTCTCTATAATCCTGACAGTAAGTACGGTCAAGTCAGGAACACTAGCCTACTACCTCATCCTCATTATGTCCTTTCCTCAGCCTTACTCACCATTATCCTTCTCGTTCCATGAGATCGTAACAGGCTACACCCCTCTCTATAATCCCGACAGTAAGTACGGTCAAGTCAGGAACACTAGCCTACTACCTCATGCTCATTATGTCCTTTCCTCAGCCTTACTCACCCTTATCCTTCTCGTTCCATGAGATCGTAACAGGCTAAACCCCTCTCTATAATCCCGACAGTAAGTACGGTCAAGTCAGGAACACTAGCCTACTACCTCATGCTCATTATGTCCTTTCCTCAGCCTTACTCACCCTTATCCTTCTCGTTCCATGAGATCGTAACAGGCTAAACCCCTCTCTATAATCCCGACAGTAAGTACGGTCAAGTCAAGAACACTAGCCTACTACCTCATGCTCATTATGTCCTTTCCTCAGACTTACTCACCCTTATCCTTCTCGTTCCATGAGATCGTAACAGGCTAAACCCCTCTCTATAATCCCGACAGTAAGTACGGTCACGTCGGGAGAAATAGGCCACCATTATGTCCTTTCCTCAGCCTTACTCACCCTTATCCTTCTCGTTCCATGAGATCGTATCAGGCTAAACCCCTCTCTATAATCCCGACAGTAAGTACGGTCAAGTCAGGAACACTAGCCTACTACCTCATGCTCATTATGACCTTTCCTCAGCCTTACTCACCATTATCCTTCTCGTTCCATGAGATCGTAACAGGCTAAACCCCTCTCTATAATCCCGACAGTAAGTACGGTCAAGTCAGGAACACTAGCCTACTACCTCATGCTCATTATGTCCTTTCCTCAGTCTTACTCACCCTTATCCTTCTCGTTCCATGAGATCGTAACAGGTTAAACCCCTCTCTATAATCCCGACAGTAAGTACGGTCAAGTCAGGAATACTAGAATACTACCTCATGCTCATTATGTCCTTTCCTCAGCCTTACTCACCCATATCCTTCTCGTTCCATGAGATCGTAACAGGCTAAACCCCTCTCTATAATCCTGACAGTAAGTACGGTCAAGTCAGGAACACTAGCCTACTACCTCATCCTCATTATGTCCTTTCCTCAGCCTTACTCACCATTATCCTTCTCGTTCCATGAGATCGTAACAGGCTAAACCCCTCTCTATAATCCCGACAGTAAGTACGGTCAAGTCAGGAACACTAGCCTACTACCTTATGCTCATTATGTCCTTTCCTCAGCCTTACCCACCCTTATCTTTTTCGTTCCATGAGATCGTAACAGGCTAAACCCCTCTCTATAATCCCGACAGTAAGTACGGTCAAGTCAGGAACACTAGACTACTACCTCATGCTCATTATGTCCTTTCCTCAGTCTTACTCACCCTTATCCTTCTCGTTCCATGAGATCGTAACAGGCTAAACCCCTCTCTATAATCTCGACAGTAAGTACGGTCAAGTCAGGAACACTAGCCTACTACCTCATGCTCATTATGTCCTTTCCTCAGCCTTACTCACCATTATCCTTCTCGTTCCATGAGATCGTAACAGGCTAAACCCCTCTCTATAATCCCGACAGTAAGTACGGTCAAGTCAGGAACACTAGCCTACTACCTCATGCTCATTTTGTCCTTTCCTCAGCCTTACTCACCCTTATCCTTCTCGTTCCATGAGATCGTAACAGGCTAAACCCCTCTCTATAATCCCGACAGTAAGTACGGTCACGTCGGGAGAAATAGGCTACCATTATGTCCTTTCCTCAGTCTTACTCACCCTTATCCTTCTCGTTCCATGAAATCGTAACAGGCTAAACCCCTCTCTATAATCCCGACAATAAGTACGGTCAAGTCAGGGACACTAGCCTACTACCTCATGCTAATTATGTCCTTTCCTCAGCCTTACTCACCCTTATCCTTCTCGTTCCATGAGATCGTAACAGGCTAAACCCCTCTCTATAATCCCGACAGTAAGTACGGTCAAGTCAGGAACACTAGCCTACTACCTCATGCTCATTATGTCCTTTCCTCAGCCTTACTCACCCTTATCCTTCTCGTTCCATGAGATCGTAACAGGCTAAACCCCTTTCTATAATCCCGACAGTAAGTACGGTCAAGTCAGGAACACTAGCCTACTACCTCATGCTCATTATGTCCTTTCCTCAGCCTTACTCACCCTTATCCTTCTCGTTCCATGAGATCGTAACAGGCTAAACCCCTCTCTATAATCCCGACAGTAAGTACGGTCAAGTCAGGAACACTAGCCTACTACCTCATGCTCATTATGTCCTTTCCTCAGCCTTACCCACCCTTATCTTTTTCGTTCCATGAGATCGTAACAGGCTAAACCCCTCTCTATAATCCCGACAGTAAGTACGGTCACGTCGGGAGAAATAGGCTACCATTATGTCCTTTCCTCAGTCTTACTCACCCTTATCCTTCTCGTTCCATGAAATCGTAACAGGCTAAACCCCTCTCTATAATCCCGACAATAAGTACGGTCAAGTCAGGAACACTAGCCTACTACCTCATTCTCATTATGTCCTTTCCTCAGCCTTACTCACCCTTATCCTTCTCGTTCCATGAGATCGTAACAGGCTAAACCCCTCTCTATAATCCCGACAGTAAGTACAGTCAAGTCAGGAACACTAGCCTACTACCTCATGCTCATTATGTCCTATCCTCAGCCTTACCCACCCTTATCTTTTTCGTTCCATGAGATCGTAACAGGCTAAACCCCTCTCTATAATCCCGACAGTAAGTACGGTCAAGTCAGGAACACTAGCCTACTACCTCATGCTCATTATGTCTTTTCCTCAGCCTTACTCACCCTTATCCTTCTCGTTCCATGAAATCGTAACAGGCTAAAGCCCTCTCTATAATCCCGACAGTAAGTACGGTCAAGTCAGGAACACTAGCCTACTACCTCATGCTCATTATGTCCTTTCCTCAGCCTTACTCACCCTTATCCTTCTCGTTCCATGAGATCGTAACAGGCTAAACCCCTCTCTATAACCCCGACAGTAAGTACGGTCAAGTCAGGAACACTAGCCTACTACCTCATGCTCATTATGTCCTTTCCTCAGCCTTACCCACCCTTATCCTTCTCGTTCCATGAGATCGTAGTAGGCTAAAACCCTCTCTATAATCCCGACAATAAGTACGGTCAAGTCAGGAACACTAGCCTACTACCTCATGCTAACTATGTCCTTTCCTCAGCCTTACCCACCCTTATCCTTCTCGTTCCATGAGATTGTAACAGGCTAAACCCCTCTCTATAATCCCGACAGTAAGTACGATCAAGTCAGGATCACTAGCCTACTTCCTCATGCTCATTATGTCCTTTCCTCAGCCTTACTCACCCTTATCCTTCTCGTTCCATGAGATCGTAACAGGCTAAACCCCTCTCTATAATCCCGACAGTAAGTACGGTCAAGTCAGGAACACTAGCCTACTACCTCATGCTCATTATGTCCTTTCCTCAGCCTTACTCACCCTTATCCTTCTCGTTCCTTGAGATCGTAACAGGCTAAACCCCTCTCTATAATCCCGACAGTAAGTACGGTCAAGTCAGGAACACTAGCCTACTACCTCATGCTCATTATGTCCTTTCTTCAGCCTTACTCACCCTTATCCTTCTCGTTCCATGAGATCGTAACAGGCTAAACCCCTCTCTATAATCCCGACAGTAAGTACGATCAAGTCAGGAACACTAGCCTACTTCCTCATGCTCATTATGTCCTTTCCTCAGCCTTACTCACCCTTATCCTTCTCGTTCCATGAGATCATAACAGGCTAAACCCCTCTCTATAATCCCGACAGTAAGTACGATCAAGTCAGGAACACTAGCCTACTTCCTCATGCTCATTATATCCTTTCCTCAGCCTTACTCACCCTTATCCTTCTCGTTCCATGAGATCGTAACAGGCTAAACCCCTCTCTATAATCCCGACAGTAAGTACGGTCAAGTCAGGAACACTAGCCTACTACCTCATGCTAACTATGTCCTTTCGTCAGCCTTACTCACCCTTATCCTTCTCGTTCCATGAGATCGTAACAGGCTAAACCAGTCTCTATAATCCCGACAGTAAGTACGATCAAGTCAGGAACACTAGCCTACTTCCTCATGCTCATTATGTCCTTTCCTCAGCCTTACTCACCCTTATCCTTCTCGTTCCATGAGATCGTAACAGGCTAAACCCCTCTCTATAATCCCGACAGTAAGTACGATCAAGTCAGGAACACTAGCCTACTTCCTCATGCTCATTATGTCCTTTCCTCAGCCTTACTCACACTTATCCTTCTCGTTCCATGAGATCGTAACAGGCTAAACCCCTCTCTATAATCCCGACAGTAAGTACGATCAAGTCAGGAACACTAGCCTACTACCTCATGCTCATTATGTCCTTTCTTCAGTCTTACTCACCCTTATCCTTCTCGTTCCATGAGATCGTAACAGGCTAAACCCCTCTCTATAATCCCGACAGTAAGTATGGTCAAGTCAGGAGCACTAGCCTACTACCTCATGCTCACTATGTCCTTTCCTCAGCCTTACCCACCCTTATCTTTTTCGTTCCATGAGATCGTAACAGGCTAAACCCCTCTCTATAATCCCGACAGTAAGTACGGTCAAGTCAGGAGCACTAGCCTACTACCTGATGCTCATTATGTCCTTTCCTCAGCCTTACTCACCCTTATCCTTCTCGTTCCATGAGATCGTAACAGGCTAAACCCCTCTCTATACTCCCGACAGTAAGTACGGTCATGTCAGGAACACTAGCCTACTTCCTCATGCTCATTATGTCCTTTCCTCAGCCTTACTCACCCTTAGCCTTCTCGTTCCATGAGATCGTAACAGGCTAAACCCCTCTCTATAATCCCGACAGTAAGTACGGTCAAGTCAGGAACACTAGCCTACTACCTCATGCTCATTATGTCCTTTCCTCAGCCTTACTCACCATTATCCTTCTCGTTCCATGAGATCGTAACAGGCTAAACCCCTCTTTATAATCCCGACAGTAAGTACGGTCAAGTCAGGAACACTAGCCTACTACCTCATGCTCATTATGTCCTTTCCTCAGTCTTACTCACCCTTATCCTTCTCGTTCCATGAGATCGTAAAAGGCTAAACCCCTCTCTATAATCCCGACAGTAAGTACGGTCAAGTCAGGAACACTAGCCTACTACCTCAGGCTCATTATGTCCTTTCCTTAGCCTTACTCACCATTATCCTTGTCGTTCCATGAGATCGTAACAGGCTAAACCCCTCTCTATAATCCCGACAGTAAGTACGGTCAAGTCAGGAGCACTAGCCTACTACCTCATGCTCATTATGTCCTTTCCTCAGCCTTAGTCACCCTTATCCTTCTCGTTCCATGAGATCGTAACAGGCTAAACCCCTCTCTATAATCCCGACAGTAAGTACGGTCAAGCCAGGAACACTAGCCTACTACTTCATACTCATTATCTCCTTTCCTCAGCCTTAGTCACCCTTATCCTTCTCGTTCCATGAGATCGTAACCGGCTAAACCCCTCTCTATAATCCCGACAGTAAGTACGGTCAAGTCAGGAGCACTAGCCTACTACCTCATGCTCATTATGTCCTTTCCTCAGCCTTACTCACCCTTATCCTTCTCGTTCCATGAGATCGTAACAGGCTAAACCCCTCTCTATAATCCCGACAATAAGTACGGTCACGTCGGGAGAAATAGGCTACCATTATGTCCTTTCCTCAGTCTTACTCACCCTTATCCTTCTCGTTCCATGAAATCGTAACAGGCTAAACCCCTCTCTATAATCCCGACAATAAGTACGGTCAAGTCAGGGACACTAGCCTACTACCTCATGCTAATTATGTCCTTTCCTCAGCCTTACTCACCCTTATCCTTCTCGTTCCATGAGATCGTAACAGGCTAAACCCCTTTCTATAATCCCGACAGTAAGTACGGTCAAGTCAGGAACACTAGCCTACTTCCTCATGCTCATTATGTCCTTTCCTCAGCCTTACTCACCCTTATCCTTCTCGTTCCATGAGATCGTAACAGGCTAAACCCCTCTCTATAATCCCGACAGTAAGTACGGTCAAGTCAGGAACACTAGCCTACTACCTCATGCTCATTATGTCCTTTCCTCAGCCTTACTCACCCTTATCCTTCTCGTTCCATGAGATCGTAACAGGCTAAACCCCTCTCTATAATCCCGACAGTAAGTACGGTCAAGTCAGGAACACTAGCCTACTACCTCATGCTCATTATGTCCTTTCCTCAGCCTTACTCACCCTTATCCTTCTCGTTCCATGAGATCGTAACAGGCTAAACCCCTCTCTATAATCCCGACAGTAAGTACGGTCAAGTCAGGAACACTAGCCTACTACCTCATGCTCATTATGTCCTTTCCTCAGCCTTACTCACCCTTATCCTTCTCGTTCCATGCGATCGTAACAGGCTAAACCCCTCTCTATAATCCCGACAGTTAGTACGGTCAAGTCAGGAACACTAGCCTACTACCTCATGCTCATTATGTCCTTTCCTCAGCCTTACCCACCCTTATCTTTTTCGTTCCATGAGATCTTACAGGCTAAACCCCTCTCTATAATCCCGACAGTTAGTACGGTCAAGTCAGGAACACTAGCCTACTACCTCATGCTCATTATGTCCTTTCCTCAGCCTTACCCACCCTTATCTTTTTCGTTCCATGAGATCGTAACAGGCTAAACCCCTCTCTATAATCCCGACAGTAAGTACGGTCAAGTCAGGAACACTAGCCTACTACCTCATGCTCATTATGTCCTTTCCTCAGCCTTACTCACCCTTATCCTTCTCGTTCCATGAAATCGTAACAGGCTAAACCCCTCTCTATAATCCCGACAGTAAGTACGGTCAAGTCAGGAACACTAGCCTACTACCTCATGCTCATTATGTCCTTTCCTCAGGCTTACTCACCCTTATCCTTCTCGTTCCATGAGATCGTAACAGGCTAAACCCCTCTCTATAACCCCGACAGTAAGTACGGTCAAGTCAGGAACACTAGCCTACTACCTCATGCTCATTATGTCCTTTCCTCAGCCTTACCCACCCTTATCCTTCTCGTTCCATGAGATCGTAGTAGGCTAAAACCCTCTCTATAATCCCGACAATAAGTACGGTCAAGTCAGGAACACTAGCCTACTACCTCATGCTAACTATGTCCTTTCCTCAGCCTTACCCACCCTTATCCTTCTCGTTCCATGAGATCGTAACAGGCTAAACCCCTCTCTATAATCCCGACAGTAAGTACGATCAAGTCAGGATCACTAGCCTACTTCCTCATGCTCATTATGTCCTTTCCTCAGCCTTACTCACCCTTATCCTTCTCGTTCCATGAGATCGTAACAGGCTAAACCCCTCTCTATAATCCCGACAGTAAGTACGGTCAAGTCAGGAACACTAGCCTACTACCTCATGCTCATTATGTCCTTTCCTCAGCCTTACTCACCCTTATCCTTCTCGTTCCTTGAGATCGTAACAGGCTAAACCCCTCTCTATAATCCCGACAGTAAGTACGGTCAAGTCAGGAACACTAGCCTACTACCTCATGCTCATTATGTCCTTTCTTCAGCCTTACTCACCCTTATCCTTCTCGTTCCATGAGATCGTAACAGGCTAAACCCCTCTCTATAATCCCGACAGTAAGTACGATCAAGTCAGGAACACTAGCCTACTCCCTCATGCTTATTATGTCCTTTCCTCAGCCTTACTCACCCTTATCCTTCTCGTTCCATGAGATCATAACAGGCTAAACCCCTCTCTATAATCCCGACAGTAAGTACGATCAAGTCAGGAACACTAGCCTACTTCCTCATGCTCATTATATCCTTTCCTCAGCCTTACTCACCCTTATCCTTCTCGTTCCATGAGATCGTAACAGGCTAAACCCCTCTCTATAATCCCGACAGTAAGTACGGTCAAGTCAGGAACACTAGCCTACTACCTCATGCTAACTATGTCCTTTCGTCAGCCTTACTCACCCTTATCCTTCTCGTTCCATGAGATCGTAACAGGCTAAACCAGTCTCTATAATCCCGACAGTAAGTACGATCAAGTCAGGAACACTAGCCTACTTCCTCATGCTCATTATGTCCTTTCCTCAGCCTTACTCACCCTTATCCTTCTCGTTCCATGAGATCGTAACAGGCTAAACCCCTCTCTATAATCCCGACAGTAAGTACGATCAAGTCAGGAACACTAGCCTACTTCCTCATGCTCATTATGTCCTTTCCTCAGCCTTACTCACACTTATCCTTTTCGTTCCATTAGATCGTAACAGGCTGAACCCCTCTCTATAATCCCGACAGTAAGTACGATCAAGTCAGGAACACTAGCCTACTACCTCATGCTCATTATGGCCTTTCTTCAGTCTTACTCACCCTTATCCTTCTCGTTCCATGAGATCGTAACAGGCTAAACCCCTCTCTATAATCCCGACAGTAAGTATGGTCAAGTCAGGAGCACTAGCCTACTACCTCATGCTCACTATGTCCTTTCCTCAGCCTTACCCACCCTTATCTTTTTCGTTCCATGAGATCGTAACAGGCTAAACCCCTCTCTATAATCCCGACAGTAAGTACGGTCAAGTCAGGAGCACTAGCCTACTACCTGATGCTCATTATGTCCTTTCCTCAGCCTTACTCACCCTTATCCATCTCGTTCCATGAGATCGTAACAGGCTAAACCCCTCTCTATACTCCCGACAGTAAGTACGGTCAAGTCAGGAACACTAGCCTACTTCCTCATGCTCATTATGTCCTTTCCTCAGCCTTACTCACCCTTAGCCTTCTCGTTCCATGAGATCGTAACAGGCTAAACCCCTCTCTATAATCCCGACAGTAAGTACGGTCAAGTCAGGAACACTAGCCTACTACCTCATGCTCATTATGTCCTTTCCTCAGCCTTACTCACCATTATCCTTCTCGTTCCATGAGATCGTAACAGGCTAAACCCCTCTTTATAATCCCGACAGTAAGTACGGTCAAGTCAGGAACACTAGCCTACTACCTCATGCTCATTATGTCCTTTCCTCAGTCTTACTCACCCTTATCCTTCTCGTTCCATGAGATCGTAAAAGGCTAAACCCCTCTCTATAATCCCGACAGTAAGTACGGTCAAGTCAGGAACACTAGCCTACTACCTCAGGCTCATTATGTCCTTTCCTTAGCCTTACTCACCATTATCCTTGTCGTTCCATGAGATCGTAACAGGCTAAACCCCTCTCTATAATCCCGACAGTAAGTACGGTCAAGTCAGGAGCACTAGCCTACTACCTCATGCTCATTATGTCCTTTCCTCAGCCTTAGTCACCCTTATCCTTCTCGTTCCATGAGATCGTAACAGGCTAAACCCCTCTCTATAATCCCGACAGTAAGTACGGTCAAGCCAGGAACACTAGCCTACTACTTCATACTCATTATCTCCTTTCCTCAGTCTTAGTCACCCTTATCCTTCTTGTTCCATGAGATCGTAACCGGCTAAACCCCTCTCTATAATCCCGACAGTAAGTACGGTCAAGTCAGGAGCACTAGCCTACTACCTCATGCTCATTATGTCCTTTCCTCAGCCTTACTCACCCTTATCCTTCTCGTTCCATGAGATCGTAACAGGCTAAACCCCTCTCTATAATCCCGACAATAAGTACGGTCACGTCGGGAGAAATAGGCTACCATTATGTCCTTTCCTCAGTCTTACTCACCCTTATCCTTCTCGTTCCATGAGATCGTAACAGGCTAAACCCCTCTCTATAATCCCGACAGTAAGTACGATCAAGTCAGGAACACTAGCCTACTTCCTCATGCTCATTATGTCCTTTCCTCAGCCTTACTCACACTTATCCTTCTCGTTCCATGAGATCGTAACAGGCTAAACCCCTCTCTATAATCCCGACAGTAAGTACGATCAAGTCAGGAACACTAGCCTACTACCTCATGCTCATTATGTCCTTTCTTCAGTCTTACTCACCCTTATCCTTCTCGTTCCATGAGATCGTAACAGGCTAAACCCCTCTCTATAATCCCGACAGTAAGTATGGTCAAGTCAGGAGCACTAGCCTACTACCTCATGCTCACTATGTCCTTTCCTCAGCCTTACCCACCCTTATCTTTTTCGTTCCATGAGATCGTAACAGGCTAAACCCCTCTCTATAATCCCGACAGTAAGTACGGTCAAGTCAGGAGCACTAGCCTACTACCTGATGCTCATTATGTCCTTTCCTCAGCCTTACTCACCCTTATCCTTCTCGTTCCATGAGATCGTAACAGGCTAAACCCCTCTCTATACTCCCGACAGTAAGTACGGTCATGTCAGGAACACTAGCCTACTTCCTCATGCTCATTATGTCCTTTCCTCAGCCTTACTCACCCTTAGCCTTCTCGTTCCATGAGATCGTAACAGGCTAAACCCCTCTCTATAATCCCGACAGTAAGTACGGTCAAGTCAGGAACACTAGCCTACTACCTCAGGCTCATTATGTCCTTTCCTTAGCCTTACTCACCATTATCCTTGTCGTTCCATGAGATCGTAACAGGCTAAACCCCTCTCTATAATCCCGACAGTAAGTACGGTCAAGTCAGGAGCACTAGCCTACTACCTCATGCTCATTATGTCCTTTCCTCAGCCTTAGTCACCCTTATCCTTCTCGTTCCATGAGATCGTAACAGGCTAAACCCCTCTCTATAATCCCGACAGTAAGTACGGTCAAGCCAGGAACACTAGCCTACTACTTCATACTCATTATCTCCTTTCCTCAGCCTTAGTCACCCTTATCCTTCTCGTTCCATGAGATCGTAACCGGCTAAACCCCTCTCTATAATCCCGACAGTAAGTACGGTCAAGTCAGGAGCACTAGCCTACTACCTCATGCTCATTATGTCCTTTCCTCAGCCTTACTCACCCTTATCCTTCTCGTTCCATGAGATCGTAACAGGCTAAACCCCTCTCTATAATCCCGACAATAAGTACGGTCACGTCGGGAGAAATAGGCTACCATTATGTCCTTTCCTCAGTCTTACTCACCCTTATCCTTCTCGTTCCATGAAATCGTAACAGGCTAAACCCCTCTCTATAATCCCGACAATAAGTACGGTCAAGTCAGGGACACTAGCCTACTACCTCATGCTAATTATGTCCTTTCCTCAGCCTTACTCACCCTTATCCTTCTCGTTCCATGAGATCGTAACAGGCTAAACCCCTTTCTATAATCCCGACAGTAAGTACGGTCAAGTCAGGAACACTAGCCTACTTCCTCATGCTCATTATGTCCTTTCCTCAGCCTTACTCACCCTTATCCTTCTCGTTCCATGAGATCGTAACAGGCTAAACCCCTCTCTATAATCCCGACAGTAAGTACGGTCAAGTCAGGAACACTAGCCTACTACCTCATGCTCATTATGTCCTTTCCTCAGCCTTACTCACCCTTATCCTTCTCGTTCCATGAGATCGTAACAGGCTAAACCCCTCTCTATAATCCCGACAGTAAGTACGGTCAAGTCAGGAACACTAGCCTACTACCTCATGCTCATTATGTCCTTTCCTCAGCCTTACTCACCCTTATCCTTCTCGTTCCATGAGATCGTAACAGGCTAAACCCCTCTCTATAATCCCGACAGTAAGTACGGTCAAGTCAGGAACACTAGCCTACTACCTCATGCTCATTATGTCCTTTCCTCAGCCTTACTCACCCTTATCCTTCTCGTTCCATGCGATCGTAACAGGCTAAACCCCTCTCTATAATCCCGACAGTTAGTACGGTCAAGTCAGGAACACTAGCCTACTACCTCATGCTCATTATGTCCTTTCCTCAGCCTTACCCACCCTTATCTTTTTCGTTCTATGAGATCTTACAGGCTAAACCCCTCTCTATAATCCCGACAGTTAGTACGGTCAAGTCAGGAACACTAGCCTACTACCTCATGCTCATTATGTCCTTTCCTCAGCCTTACCCACCCTTATCTTTTTCGTTCCATGAGATCGTAACAGGCTAAACCCCTCTCTATAATCCCGACAGTAAGTACGGTCAAGTCAGGAACACTAGCCTACTACCTCATGCTCATTATGTCCTTTCCTCAGCCTTACTCACCCTTATCCTTCTCGTTCCATGAAATCGTAACAGGCTAAACCCCTCTCTATAATCCCGACAGTAAGTACGGTCAAGTCAGGAACACTAGCCTACTACCTCATGCTCATTATGTCCTTTCCTCAGGCTTACTCACCCTTATCCTTCTCGTTCCATGAGATCGTAACAGGCTAAACCCCTCTCTATAACCCCGACAGTAAGTACGGTCAAGTCAGGAACACTAGCCTACTACCTCATGCTCATTATGTCCTTTCCTCAGCCTTACCCACCCTTATCCTTCTCGTTCCATGAGATCGTAGTAGGCTAAAACCCTCTCTATAATCCCGACAATAAGTACGGTCAAGTCAGGAACACTAGCCTACTACCTCATGCTAACTATGTCCTTTCCTCAGCCTTACCCACCCTTATCCTTCTCGTTCCATGAGATCGTAACAGGCTAAACCCCTCTCTATAATCCCGACAGTAAGTACGATCAAGTCAGGATCACTAGCCTACTTCCTCATGCTCATTATGTCCTTTCCTCAGCCTTACTCACCCTTATCCTTCTCGTTCCATGAGATCGTAACAGGCTAAACCCCTCTCTATAATCCCGACAGTAAGTACGGTCAAGTCAGGAACACTAGCCTACTACCTCATGCTCATTATGTCCTTTCCTCAGCCTTACTCACCCTTATCCTTCTCGTTCCTTGAGATCGTAACAGGCTAAACCCCTCTCTATAATCCCGACAGTAAGTACGGTCAAGTCAGGAACACTAGCCTACTACCTCATGCTCATTATGTCCTTTCTTCAGCCTTACTCACCCTTATCCTTCTCGTTCCATGAGATCGTAACAGGCTAAACCCCTCTCTATAATCCCGACAGTAAGTACGATCAAGTCAGGAACACTAGCCTACTCCCTCATGCTCATTATGTCCTTTCCTCAGCCTTACTCACCCTTATCCTTCTCGTTCCATGAGATCATAACAGGCTAAACCCCTCTCTATAATCCCGACAGTAAGTACGATCAAGTCAGGAACACTAGCCTACTTCCTCATGCTCATTATATCCTTTCCTCAGCCTTACTCACCCTTATCCTTCTCGTTCCATGAGATCGTAACAGGCTAAACCCCTCTCTATAATCCCGACAGTAAGTACGGTCAAGTCAGGAACACTAGCCTACTACCTCATGCTAACTATGTCCTTTCGTCAGCCTTACTCACCCTTATCCTTCTCGTTCCATGAGATCGTAACAGGCTAAACCAGTCTCTATAATCCCGACAGTAAGTACGATCAAGTCAGGAACACTAGCCTACTTCCTCATGCTCATTATGTCCTTTCCTCAGCCTTACTCACCCTTATCCTTCTCGTTCCATGAGATCGTAACAGGCTAAACCCCTCTCTATAATCCCGACAGTAAGTACGATCAAGTCAGGAACACTAGCCTACTTCCTCATGCTCATTATGTCCTATCCTCAGCCTTACTCACACTTATCCTTTTCGTTCCATTAGATCGTAACAGGCTGAACCCCTCTCTATAATCCCGACAGTAAGTACGATCAAGTCAGGAACACTAGCCTCCTACCTCATGCTCATTATGTCCTTTCTTCAGTCTTACTCACCCTTATCCTTCTCGTTCCATGAGATCGTAACAGGCTAAACCCCTCTCTATAATCCCGACAGTAAGTATGGTCAAGTCAGGAGCACTAGCCTACTACCTCATGCTCACTATGTCCTTTCCTCAGCCTTACCCACCCTTATCTTTTTCGTTCCATGAGATCGTAACAGGCTAAACCCCTCTCTATAATCCCGACAGTAAGTACGGTCAAGTCAGGAGCACTAGCCTACTACCTGATGCTCATTATGTCCTTTCCTCAGCCTTACTCACCCTTATCCATCTCGTTCCATGAGATCGTAACAGGCTAAACCCCTCTCTATACTCCCGACAGTAAGTACGGTCAAGTCAGGAACACTAGCCTACTTCCTCATGCTCATTATGTCCTTTCCTCAGCCTTACTCACCCTTAGCCTTCTCGTTCCATGAGATCGTAACAGGCTAAACCCCTCTCTATAATCCCGACAGTAAGTACGGTCAAGTCAGGAACACTAGCCTACTACCTCATGCTCATTATGTCCTTTCCTCAGCCTTACTCACCATTATCCTTCTCGTTCCATGAGATCGTAACAGGCTAAACCCCTCTTTATAATCCCGACAGTAAGTACGGTCAAGTCAGGAACACTAGCCTACTACCTCATGCTCATTATGTCCTTTCCTCAGTCTTACTCACCCTTATCCTTCTCGTTCCATGAGATCGTAAAAGGCTAAACCCCTCTCTATAATCCCGACAGTAAGTACGGTCAAGTCAGGAACACTAGCCTACTACCTCAGGCTCATTATGTCCTTTCCTTAGCCTTACTCACCATTATCCTTGTCGTTCCATGAGATCGTAACAGGCTAAACCCCTCTCTATAATCCCGACAGTAAGTACGGTCAAGTCAGGAGCACTAGCCTACTACCTCATGCTCATTATGTCCTTTCCTCAGCCTTAGTCACCCTTATCCTTCTCGTTCCATGAGATCGTAACAGGCTAAACCCCTCTCTATAATCCCGACAGTAAGTACGGTCAAGCCAGGAACACTAGCCTACTACTTCATACTCATTATCTCCTTTCCTCAGCCTTAGTCACCCTTATCCTTCTCGTTCCATGAGATCGTAACCGGCTAAACCCCTCTCTATAATCCCGACAGTAAGTACGGTCAAGTCAGGAGCACTAGCCTACTACCTCATGCTCATTATGTCCTTTCCTCAGCCTTACTCACCCTTATCCTTCTCGTTCCATGAGATCGTAACAGGCTAAACCCCTCTCTATAATCCCGACAATAAGTACGGTCACGTCGGGAGAAATAGGCTACCATTATGTCCTTTCCTCAGTCTTACTCACCCTTATCCTTCTCGTTCCATGAAATCGTAACAGGCTAAACCCCTCTCTATAATCCCGACAATAAGTACGGTCAAGTCAGGGACACTAGCCTACTACCTCATGCTAATTATGTCCTTTCCTCAGCCTTACTCACCCTTATCCTTCTCGTTCCATGAGATCGTAACAGGCTAAACCCCTTTCTATAATCCCGACAGTAAGTACGGTCAAGTCAGGAACACTAGCCTACTTCCTCATGCTCATTATGTCCTTTCCTCAGCCTTACTCACCCTTATCCTTCTCGTTCCATGAGATCGTAACAGGCTAAACCCCTCTCTATAATCCCGACAGTAAGTACGGTCAAGTCAGGAACACTAGCCTACTACCTGATGCTCATTATGTCCTTTCCTCAGCCTTACTCACCCTTATCCATCTCGTTCCATGAGATCGTAACAGGCTAAACCCCTCTCTATACTCCCGACAGTAAGTACGGTCAAGTCAGGAACACTAGCCTACTTCCTCATGCTCATTATGTCCTTTCCTCAGCCTTACTCACCCTTAGCCTTCTCGTTCCATGAGATCGTAACAGGCTAAACCCCTCTCTATAATCCCGACAGTAAGTACGGTCAAGTCAGGAACACTAGCCTACTACCTCATGCTCATTATGTCCTTTCCTCAGCCTTACTCACCATTATCCTTCTCGTTCCATGAGATCGTAACAGGCTAAACCCCTCTTTATAATCCCGACAGTAAGTACGGTCAAGTCAGGAACACTAGCCTACTTCCTCATGCTCATTATATCCTTTCCTCAGCCTTACTCACCCTTATCCTTCTCGTTCCATGAGATCGTAACAGGCTAAACCCCTCTCTATAATCCCGACAGTAAGTACGGTCAAGTCAGGAACACTAGCCTACTACCTCATGCTCATTATGTCCTTTCCTCAGCCTTACTCACCCTTATCCTTCTCGTTCCATGCGATCGTAACAGGCTAAACCCCTCTCTATAATCCCGACAGTTAGTACGGTCAAGTCAGGAACACTAGCCTACTACCTCATGCTCATTATGTCCTTTCCTCAGCCTTACCCACCCTTATCTTTTTCGTTCCATGAGATCTTACAGGCTAAACCCCTCTCTATAATCCCGACAGTTAGTACGGTCAAGTCAGGAACACTAGCCTACTACCTCATGCTCATTATGTCCTTTCCTCAGCCTTACCCACCCTTATCTTTTTCGTTCCATGAGATCGTAACAGGCTAAACCCCTCTCTATAATCCCGACAGTAAGTACGGTCAAGTCAGGAACACTAGCCTACTACCTCATGCTCATTATGTCCTTTCCTCAGCCTTACTCACCCTTATCCTTCTCGTTCCATGAAATCGTAACAGGCTAAACCCCTCTCTATAATCCCGACAGTAAGTACGGTCAAGTCAGGAACACTAGCCTACTACCTCATGCTCATTATGTCCTTTCCTCAGGCTTACTCACCCTTATCCTTCTCGTTCCATGAGATCGTAACAGGCTAAACCCCTCTCTATAATCCCGACAGTAAGTACGGTCAAGTCAGGAACACTAGCCTACTACCTCATGCTCATTATGTCCTTTGCTCAGTCTTATTCACCCTTATCCTTCTCGTTCCATGAGATCGTAACAGGCTAAACCCCTCTCTATAATCCCGACAGTAAGTACGGTCAAGTCAGGAACACTAGCCTACTACCTCATGCTCATTATGTCCTTTCCTCAGCCTTACCCACCCTTATCCTTCTCGTTCCATGAGATCGTAACAGGCTAAACCCCTCTCTATAACCCCGACAGTAAGTACGGTCAAGTCAGGAACACTAGCCTACTACCTCATGCTCATTATGTCCTTTCCTCAGTCTTACCCACCCTTATCCTTCTCGTTCCATGAGATCTTAGTAGGCTAAACCCCTCTCTATAATCCCGACAGTAAGTACGATCAAGTCAGGAACACTAGCCTACTTCCTCATGCTCATTATGTCCTTTCCTCAGCCTTACTCACCCTTATCCTTCTCGTTCCATGAGATCGTAACAGCCTAAACCCCTCTCTATAATCCCGACAGTAAGTACGGTCAAGTCAGGAACACTAGCCTACTACCTCATGCTCATTATGTCCTTTCCTCAGCCTTACTCACCCTTATCCTTCTCGTTCCTTGAGATCGTAACAGCCTAAACCCCTCTCTATAATCCCGACAGTAAGTACGGTCAAGTCAGGAACACTAGCCTACTACCTCATGCTCATTATGTCCTTTCCTCAGCCTTACTCACCCTTATCCTTCTCGTTCCATGAGATCGTAACAGGCTAAACCCCTCTCTATAATCCCGACAGTAAGTACGGTCACGTCGGGAGAAATAGGCTACCATTATGTCCTTTCCTCAGTCTTACTCACCCTTATCCTTCTCGTTCCATGAAATCGTAACAGGCTAAACCCCTCTCTATAATCCCGACAATAAGTACGGTCAAGTCAGGGACACTAGCCTACTACCTCATGCTAATTATGTCCTTTCCTCAGCCTTACTCACCCTTATCCTTCTCGTTCCATGAGATCGTAACAGGCTAAACCCCTCTCTATAATCCCGACAGTAAGTACGGTCAAGTCAGGAACACTAGCCTACTACCTCATGCTCATTATGTCCTTTCCTCAGCCTTACTCACCCTTATCCTTCTCGTTCCATGAGATCGTAACAGGCTAAACCCCTTTCTATAATCCCGACAGGAAGTACGGTCAAGTCAGGAACACTAGCCTACTTCCTCATGCTCATTATGTCCTTTCCTCAGCCTTACTCACCCTTATCCTTCTCGTTCCATGAGATCGTAACAGACTAAACCCCTCTCTATAATCCCGACAGTAAGTACGGTCAAGTCAGGAACACTAGCCTACTACCTCATACTCATTATGTCCTTTCCTCAGCCTACCCCACCCTTATCTTTTTCGTTCCATGAGATCTTACAGGCTAAACCCCTCTCTATAATCCCGACAGTAAGTACGGTCACGTCGGGAGAAATAGGCTACCATTATGTCCTTTCCTCAGTCTTACTCACCCTTATCCTTCTCGTTCCATGAAATCGTAACAGGCTAAACCCCTCTCTATAATCCCGACAATAAGTACGGTCAAGTCAGGAACACTAGCCTACTACCTCATGCTCATTATGTCCTTTCCTCAGCCTTACTCACCCTTATCCTTCTCGTTCCATGAGATCGTAACAGGCTAAACCCCTCTCTATAATCCCGACAGTAAGTACGGTCAAGTCAGGAACACTAGCCTACTACCTCATGCTCATTATGTCCTTTCCTTAGCCTTACTCACCCTTATCCTTCTCGTTCCATGAAATCGTAACAGGCTAAACCCCTCTCTATAATCCCGACAGTAAGTACGGTCAAGTCAGGAACACTAGCCTACTACCTCATGCTCATTGTGTCCTTTCCTCAGGCTTACTCACCCTTATCCTTCTCGTTCCATGAGATCGTAACAGGCTAAACCCCTCTCTATAATCCCGACAGTAAGTACGGTCAAGTCAGGAACACTAGCCTACTACCTCATGCTCATTATGTCCTTTGCTCAGTCTTACTCATCCTTATCCTTCTCGTTCCATGAGATCGTAACAGGCTAAACCCCTCTCTATAACCCCGACAGTAAGTACGGTCAAGTCAGGAACACTAGCCTACTACCTCATGCTCATTATGTCCTTTATTCAGTCTTACCCATCCTTATCCTTCTCGTTCCATGAGATCGTAGTAGGCTAAACCCCTCTCTATAATCCCGACAGTAAGTACGATCAAGTCAGGAACACTAGCCTACTTCCTCATGCTCATTATGTCCTTTCCTCAGCCTTACTCACCCTTATCCTTCTCGTTCCATGAGATCGTAACAGGCTAAACCCCTCTCTATAATCCCGACAGTAAGTACGGTCAAGTCAGGAACACTAGCCTACTACCTCATGCTCATTATGTCCTTTCCTCAGCCTTACTCACCCTTATCGTTCTCGTTCCTTGAGATCGTAACAGCCTAAACCCCTCTCTATAATCCCGACAGTAAGTACGGTCAAGTCAGGAACACTAGCCTACTACCTCATGCTCATTATGTCCTTTCCTCAGCCTTACTCACCCTTATCCTTCTCGTTCCATGAGATCGTAACAGGCTAAACCCCTCTCTATAATCCCGACAGTAAGTACGGTCACGTCGGGAGAAATAGGCTACCATTATGTCCTTTCCTCAGTCTTACTCACCCTTATCCTTCTCGTTCCATGAAATCGTAACAGGCTAAACCCCTCTCTATAATCCCGACAATAAGTACGGTCAAGTCAGGGACACTAGCCTACTACCTCATGCTAATTATGTCCTTTCCTCAGCCTTACTCACCCTTATCCTTCTCGTTCCATGAGATCGTAACAGGCTAAACCCCTCTCTATAATCCCGACAGTAAGTACGGTCAAGTCAGGAACACTAGCCAACTACCTCATGCTCATTATGTCCTTTCCTCAGCCTTACTCACCCTTATCCTTCTCGTTCCATGAGATCGTAACAGGCTAAACCCCTTTCTATAATCCCGACAGTAAGTACGGTCAAGTCAGGAACACTAGCCTACTTCCTCATGCTCATTATGTCCTTTCCTCAGCCTTACTCACCCTTATCCTTCTCGTTCCATGAGATCGTAACAGGCTAAACCCCTCTCTATAATCCCGACAGTAAGTACGGTCAAGTCAGGAACACTAGCCTACTACCTCATACTCATTATGTCCTTTCCTCAGCCTTACCCACCCTTATCTTTTTCGTTCCATGAGATCTTACAGGCTAAACCCCTCTCTATAATCCCGACAGTAAGTACGGTCACGTCGGGAGAAATAGGCTACCATTATGTCCTTTCCTCAGTCTTACTCACCCTTATCCTTCTCGTTCCATGAAATCGTAACAGGCTAAACCCCTCTCTATAATCCCGACAATAAGTACGGTCAAGTCAGGAACACTAGCCTATTACCTCATGCTCATTATGTCCTTTCCTCAGCCTTACTCACCCTTATCCTTCTCGTTCCATGAGATCGTAACAGGCTAAACCCCTCTCTATAATCCCGACAGTAAGTACGGTCAAGTCAGAAACACTAGCCTACTACCTCATGCTCATTATGTCCTTTCCTCAGCCTTACCCACCCTTATCTTTTTCGTTCCATGAGATCGTAACAGGCTAAACCCCTCTCTATAATCCCGACAGTAAGTACGGTCAAGTCAGGAACACTAGCTTACTACCTCTTGCTCATTATGTCCTTTCCTCAGCCTTACTCACCCTTATCCTTCTCGTTCCATGAAATCGTAACAGGCTAAACCCCTCTCTGTAATCCCGACAGTAAGTACGGTCAAGTCAGGAACACTAGCCTACTACCTCATGCTCATTATGTCCTTTCCTCAGGCTTACTCACCCTTATCCTTCTCGTTCCATGAGATCGTAACAGGCTAAAATCCCTCTCTATAATCCCGACAGTAAGTACGGTCAAGTCAGGAACACTAGCCTACTACCTCATGCTCATTATGTCCTTTGCTCAGTCTTACTCACCCTTATCCTTCTCGTTCCATGAGATCGTAACAGGCTAAACCCCTCTCTATAATCCCGACAGTAAGTACGGTCAAGTCAGGAACACTAGCCTACTACCTCATGCTCATTATGTCCTTTCCTCAGCCTTACCCACCCTTATCCTTCTCGTTCCATGAGATCGTAACAGGCTAAACCCCTCTCTATAACCCCGACAGTAAGTACGGTCAAGTCAGGAACACTAGCCTACTACCTCATGCTCATTATGTCCTTTCCTCAGCCTTACCCACCCTTATCCTTCTCGTTCCATGAGATCGTAGTAGGCTAAACCCCTCTCTATAATCCCGACAGTAAGTACGATCAAGTCAGGAACACTAGCCTACTTCCTCATGCTCATTATGTCCTTTCCTCAGCCTTACTCACCCTTATCCTTCTCGTTCCATGAGATCGTAACAGGCTAAACCCCTCTCTATAATCCCGACAGTAAGTACGGTCAAGTCAGGAACACTAGCCTACTACCTCATGCTCATTATGTCCTTTCCTCAGCCTTACTCACCCTTATTCTTCTCGTTCCTTGAGATCGTAACAGGCTAAACCCCTCTCTATAATCCCGACAGTAAGTACGATCAAGTCAGGAACACTAGCCTACTTCCTCATGCTCATTATGTCCTTTCCTCAGCCTTACTCACCCTTATCCTTCTCGTTCCATGAGATCGTAACAGGCTACACCCCTCTCTATAATCCCGACAGTAAGTACGATCAAGTCAGGAACACTAGCCTACTTCCTCATGCTCATTATGTCCTTTCCTCAGCCTTACTCACCCTTATCCTTCTCGTTCCATGAGATCGTAACAGGCTAAACCCCTCTCTATAATCCCGACAGTAAGTACGATCAAGTCAGGAACACTAGCCTACTTCCTCATGCTCATTATGTCCTTTCCTCAGCCTTACTCACCCTTATCCTTCTCGTTCCATGAGATCGTAACAGGCTAAACCCCTCTCTATAATCCCGACAGTAAGTACGATCAAGTCAGGAACACTAGCCTACTTCCTCATGCTCATTATGTCCTTTCCTCAGCCTTACTCACCCTTATCCTTCTCGTTCCATGAGATCGTAACAGGCTAAACCCCTCTCTATAATCCCGACAGTAAGTACGATCAAGTCAGGAACACTAGCCTACTTCCTCATGCTCATTATGTCCTTTCCTCAGCCTTACTCACCCTTATCCTTCTCGTTCCTTGAGATCGTAACAGGCTAAACCCCTCTCTATAATCCCGACAGTAAGTACGATCAAGTCAGGAACACTAGCCTACTTCCTCATGCTCATTATGTCCTTTCCTCAGCCTTACTCACCCTTATCCTTCTCGTTCCATGAGATCGTAACAGGCTAAACCCCTCTCTATAATCCCGACAGTAAGTACGGTCAAGTCTGGAACACTAGCCTACTACCTCATGCTCATTATGTCCTTTCTTCAGCCTTACTCACCCTTATCCTTCTCGTTCCATGAGATCGTAACAGGCTAAACCCCTAGCTATAATCCCGACAATAAGTACGATCAAGTCAGGAACACTAGCCTACTTCCTCATGCTCATTATGTCCTTTATTCAGCCTTACTCACCCTTATCCTTCTCGTTCCATGAGATCGTAACAGGCTAAACCCCTCTCTATAATCCCGACAGTAAGTACGATCAAGTCAGGAACACTAGCCTACTTCCTCATGCTCATTATATCCTTTCCTCAGCCTTACTCACCCTTATCCTTCTCGTTCCATGAGATCGTTACAGGCTAAACCCCTCTCTATAATCCCGACAGTAAGTACGGTCAAGTCAGGAACACTAGCCTACTACCTCATGCTAACTATGTCCTTTCCTCAGCCTTACCCACCCTTATCCTTCTCGTTCCATGAGATCGTAACAGGCTAAACCCCTCTCTATAATCCCGACAGTAAGTACGGTCAAGTCAGGAACACTAGCCTACTACCTCATGCTCATTATGTCCTTTCCTCAGCCTTACTCACCCTTATCCTTCTCGTTCCATGAGATCGTAACAGGCTAAACCCCTCTCTATAATCCCGACAATAAGTACGGTCAAGTCAGGAACACTAGCCTACTACCTCATGCTCATTATGTCCTTTCCTCAGCCTTACTCACCCTTATCCTTCTCGTTCCATGAGATCGTAACAGGCTAAACCCCTCTCTATAATCCCGACAGTAAGTACGGTCAAGTTAGGAACACTAGCCTACTACCTCATGCTCATTATGTCCTTTCCTCAGCCTTACCCACCCTTATCTTTTTCGTTCCATGAGATCGTAACAGGCTAAACCCCTCTCTATAATCCCGACAGTAAGTACGGTCAAGTCAGGAACACTAGCCTACTACCTCATGCTCATTATGTCCTTTCCTCAGCCTTACCCACCCTTATCCTTCTCGTTCCATGAGATCGTAACAGGCTAAACCCCTCTCTATAACCCCGACAGTAAGTACGGTCAAGTCAGGAACACTAGCCTACTACCTCATGCTCATTATGTCCTTTCCTCAGTCTTACCCACCCTTATCCTTCTCGTTCAATGAGATCGTAGTAGGCTAAACCCCTCTCTATAATCCCGACAGTAAGTACGATCAAGTCAGGAACACTAGCCTACTTCCTCATGCTCATTATGTCCTTTCCTCAGCCTTACTCACCCTTATCCTTCTCGTTCCATGAGATCGTAACAGGCTAAACCCCTCTCTATAATCCCGACAGTAAGTACGGTCAAGTCAGGAACACTAGCCTACTACCTCATGCTCATTATGTCCTTTCCTCAGCCTTACTCACCCTTATCCTTCTCGTTCCTTGAGATCGTAACAGCCTAAACCCCTCTCTATAATCCCGACAGTAAGTACGGTCAAGTCAGGAACACTAGCCTACTACCTCATGCTCATTATGTCCTTTCCTCAGCCTTACTCACCCTTATCCTTCTCGATCCATGAGATCGTAACAGGCTAAACCCCTCTCTATAATCCCGACAGTAAGTACGGTCACGTCGGGAGAAATAGGCTACCATTATGTCCTTTCCTCAGTCTTACTCACCCTTATCCTTCTCGTTCCATGAAATCGTAACAGGCTAAACCCCTCTCTATAATCCCGACAATAAGTACGGTCAAGTCAGGGACACTAGCATACTACCTCATGCTAATTATGTCCTTTCCTCAGCCTTACTCACCCTTATCCTTCTCGTTCCATGCGATCGTAACAGGCTAAACCCCTCTCTATAATCCCGACAGTAAGTACGGTCAAGTCAGGAACACTAGCCTACTACCTCATGCTCATTATGTCCTTTCCTCAGCCTTACTCACCCTTATCCTTCTCGTTCCATGAGGTCGTAACAGGCTAAACCCCTTTCTATAATCCCGACAGTAAGTACGGTCAAGTCAGGAACACTAGCCTACTTCCTCATGCTCATTATGTCCTTTCCTCAGCCTTACTCACCCTTATCCTTCTCGTTCCATGAGATCGTAACAGGCTAAACCCCTCTCTATAATCCCGACAGTAAGTACGGTCAAGTCAGGAACACTAGCCTACTACCTCATACTCATTATGTCCTTTCCTCAGCCTTACCCACCCTTATCTTTTTCGTTCCATGAGATCTTACAGGCTAAACCCCTCTCTATAATCCCGACAGTAAGTACGGTCACGTCGGGAGAAATAGGCTACCATTATGTCCTTTCCTCAGTCTTACTCACCCTTATCCTTCTCGTTCCATGAAATCGTAACAGGCTAAACCCCTCTCTATAATCCCGACAATAAGTACGGTCAAGTCAGGAACACTAGCCTACTACCTCATGCTCATTATGTCCTTTCCTCAGCCTTACTCACCCTTATCCTTCTCGTTCCATGAGATCGTAACAGGCTAAACCCCTCTCTATAATCCCGACAGTAAGTACGGTCAAGTCAGGAACACTAGCCTACTACCTCATGCTCATTATGTCCTTTCCTCAGGCTTACTCACCCTTATCCTTCTCGTTCCATGAGATCGTAACAGGCTAAACCCCTCTCTATAATCCCGACAGTAAGTACGGTCAAGTCAGGAACACTAGCCTACTTCCTCATGCTCATTATGTCCTTTCCTCAGCCTTACTCACCCTTATCTTTCTCGTTCCATGAGATCGTAACAGGCTAAACCCCTCTCTATAATCCCGACAGTAAGTACGGTCAAGTCAGGAACACTAGCCTACTACCTCATGCTCATTATGTCCTTTCCTCAGCCTTACCCACCCTTATCCTTCTCGTTCCATGAGATCGTAACAGGCTAAACCCCTCTCTATAACCCCGACAGTAAGTACGGTCAAGTCAGAAACACTAGCCTACTACCTCATGCTCATTATGTCCTTTCCTCAGTCTTACCCACCCTTACCTTCTCGTTCCATGAGATCGTAGTAGGCTAAACCCCTCTCTATAATCCCGACAGTAAGTACGATCAAGTCAGGAACACTAGCCTACTTCCTCATGCTCATTATGTCCTTTCCTCAGCCTTACTCACCCTTATCCTTCTCGTTCCATGAGATCGTAACAGGCTAAACCCCTCTCTATAATCCCGACAGTAAGTACGGTCAAGTCAGGAACACTAGCCTACTACCTCATGCTCATTATGTCCTTTCCTCAGCCTTACTCACCCTTATCCTTCTCGTTCCTTGAGATCGTAACAGCCTAAACCCCTCTCTATAATCCCGACAGTAAGTACGGTCAAGTCAGGAACACTAGCCTACTACCTCATGCTCATTATGTCCTTTCCTCAGCCTTACTCACCCTTATCCTTCTCGTTCCATGAGATCGTAACAGGCTAAACCCCTCTCTATAATCCCGACAGTAAGTACGGTCAAGTCAGGAACACTAGCCTACTACCTCATACTCATTATGTCCTTTCCTCAGCCTTACCCACCCTTATCTTTTTCGTTCCATGAGATCTTACAGGCTAAACCCCTCTCTATAATCCCGACAGTAAGTACGGTCACGTCGGGAGAAATAGGCTACCATTATGTCCTTTCCTCAGTCTTACTCACCCTTATCCTTCTCGTTCCATGAAATCGTAACAGGCTAAACCCCTCTCTATAATCCCGACAATAAGTACGGTCAAGTCAGGAACACTAGCCTACTACCTCATGCTCATTATGTCCTTTCCTCAGCCTTACTCACCCTTATCCTTCTCGTTCCATGAGATCGTAACAGGCTAAACCCCTCTCTATAATCCCGACAGTAAGTACGGTCAAGTCAGAAACACTAGCCTACTACCTCATGCTCATTATGACCTTTCCTCAGCCTTACCCACCCTTATCTTTTTCGTTCCATGAGATCGTAACAGGCTAAACCCCTCTCTATAATCCCGACAGTAAGTACGGTCAAGTCAGGAACACTAGCCTACTACCTCATGCTCATTATGTCCTTTCCTCAGCCTTACTCACCCTTATCCTTCTCGTTCCATGAAATCGTAACAGGCTAAACCCCTCTCTATAATCCCGACAGTAAGTACGGTCAAGTCAGGAACACTAGCC
The DNA here is from genome assembly GCA_036971475.1 of Prosapia bicincta. Taxonomy (NCBI): domain Eukaryota; kingdom Metazoa; phylum Arthropoda; class Insecta; order Hemiptera; family Cercopidae; genus Prosapia; species Prosapia bicincta. Next base: position 403,267 of record JBAIZL010000032.1, on the reverse strand, counting down.
TACTACCTCATGCTCATTATGTCCTTTCCTCAGGCTTACTCACCCTTATCCTTCTCGTTCCATGAGATCGTAACAGGCTAAAATCCCTCTCTATAATCCCTACAGTAAGTACGGTCAAGTCAGGAACACTAGCCTACTACCTCATGCTCATTATGTCCTTTGCTCAGTCTTACTCACCCTTATCCTTCTCGTTCCATGAGATCGTAACAGGCTAAACCCCTCTCTATAATCCCGACAGTAAGTACGGTCAAGTCAGGAACACTAGCCTACTACCTCATGCTCATTATGTCCTTTCCTCAGCCTTACCCACCCTTATCCTTCTCGTTCCATGAGATCGTAACAGGCTAAACCCCTCTCTATAACCCCGACAGTAAGTACGGTCAAGTCAGGAACACTAGCCTACTACCTCATGCTCATTATGTCCTTTCATCAGCCTTACCCACCCTTATCCTTCTCGTTCCAAGGAGATCGTAGTAGGCTAAACCCCTCTCTATAATCCCGACAGTAAGTACGATCAAGTCAGGAACACTAGCCTACTTCCTCATGCTCATTATGTCCTTTCCTCAGCCTTACTCACCCTTATCCTTCTCGTTCCATGAGATCGTAACAGGCTAAACCCCTCTCTATAATCCCGACAGTAAGTACGGTCAAGTCAGGAACACTAGCCTACTACCTCATGCTCATTATGTCCTTTCCTCAGCCTTACTCACCCTTATCCTTCTCGTTCCTTGAGATCGTAACAGGCTAAACCCCTCTCTATAATCCCGACAGTAAGTACGATCAAGTCAGGAACACTAGCCTACTTCCTCATGCTCATTATGTCCTTTCCTCAGCCTTACTCACCCTTATCCTTCTCGTTCCATGAGATCGTATCAGGCTAAACCCCTCTCTATAATCCCGACAGTAAGTACGATCAAGTCAGGAACACTAGCCTACTTCCTCATGCTAACTATGTCCTTTCCTCAGCCTTACCCACCCTTATCCTTCTCGTTCCATGAGATCGTAACAGGCTATACCTCTCTCTATAATCCCGACAGTAAGTACGATCAAGTCAGGAACACTAGCCTACTTCCTCATGCTCATTATGTCCTTTCCTCAGCCTTACTCACCCTTATCCTTCTCGTTCCATGCGATCGTAACCGGCTAAACCCCTCTCTATAATCCCGACAGTAAGTACGGTCAAGTCAGGAACACTAGCCTACTACCTCATGCTCATTATGTCCTTTCCTCAGCCTTACTCACCCTTATCCTTCTCGTTCCTTGAGATCGTAACAGGCTAAACCCCTCTCTATAATCCCGACAGTAAGTACGATCAAGTCAGGAACACTAGCCTACTTCCTCATGCTCATTATGTCCTTTCCTCAGCCTTACTCACCCTTATCCTTCTCGTTCCATGAGATCGTAACAGGCTAAACCCCTCTCTATAATCCCGACAGTAAGTACGATCAAGTCAGGAACACTAGCCTACTTCCTCATGCTCATTATATCCTTTCCTCAGCCTTACTCACCCTTATCCTTCTCGTTCCATGAGATCGTAACAGGCTAAACCCCTCTCTATAATCCCGACAGTAAGTACGGTCAAGTCAGGAACACTAGCCTACTACCTCATGCTAACTATGTCCTTTCCTCAGCCTTACCCACCCTTATCCTTCTCGTTCCATGAGATCGTAACAGGCTAAACCCCTCTCTATAATCCCGACAGTAAGTACGATCAAGTCAGGAACACTAGCCTACTTCCTCATGCTCATTATGTCCTTTCGTCAGCCTTACTCACCCTTATCCTTCTCGTTCCATGAGATCGTAACAGGCTAAACCCCTCTCTATAATCCCGACAGTAAGTACGATCAAGTCAGGAACACTAGCCTACTTCCTCATGCTCATTATGTCCTTTCCTCAGCCCTACTCACCCTTATCCTTCTCGTTCCATGAGATCGTAACAGGCTAAACCCCTCTCTATTATCCCGACAGTAAGTACGATCAAGTCAGGAACACTAGCCTACTACCTCATGCTCATTATGTCCTTTCCTCAGTCTTACTCACCCTTATCCTTCTCGTTCCATGAGATCGTAACAGGCTAAACCCCTCTCTATAATCCCGACAGTAAGTACGGTCAAGTCAGGAGCACTAGCCTACTACCTCATGCTCATTATGTCCTTTCCTCAGCCTTACTCACCCTTATCCTTCTCGTTCCATGAGATCGTAACAGGCTAAACCCCTCTCTATAATCCCGACAGTAAGTACGGTCAAGTCAGGAACACTAGCTTACTACCTCATGGTCATTATGTCCTTTCCTCAGCCTTACTCACCCTTATCCTTCTCGTTCCATGAGATCGTAACAGGCTAAACCCCTCTCTATAATCCCGACAGTAAGTACGGTCAAGCCAGGAATACTAGCCTACTTCCTCATGCTCATTATGTCCTTTCCTCAGCCTTACTCACCCTTATCCTTCTCGTTCCATGAGATCGTAACAGCCTAAACCCCTCTCTATAATCCCGACAGTAAGTACGGTCATGTCAGGAAAAGTAGCCTACTTCCTCATGCTCATTATGTCCTTTCCTCAGCCTTACTCACCCTTATCCTTCTCGTTCCATGAGATCGTAACAGGCTAAATCCCTCTCTATAATCCCGACAGTAAGTACGATCAAGTCAGGAACACTAGCCTACTTCCTCATGCTCATTATGTCCTTTCCTCAGCCTTACTCACCCTTATCCTTCTCGTTCCATGAGATCGTAACAGGCTAAACCCCTCTCTATAATCCCGACAGTAAGTACGATCAAGTCAGGAACACTAGCCTACTTCCTCATGCTCATTATATCCTTTCCTCAGCCTTACTCACCCTTATCCTTCTCGTTCCATGAGATCGTAACAGGCTAAACCCCTCTCTATAATCCCGACAGTAAGTACGGTCAAGTCAGGAACACTAGCCTACTACCTCATGCTAACTATGTCCTTTCCTCAGCCTTACCCACCCTTATCCTTCTCGTTCCATGAGATCGTAACAGGCTAAACCCCTCTCTATAATCCCGACAGTAAGTACGATCAAGTCAGGAACACTAGCCTACTTCCTCATGCTCATTATGTCCTTTCGTCAGCCTTACTCACCCTTATCCTTCTCGTTCCATGAGATCGTAACAGGCTAAACCCCTCTCTATAATCCCGACAGTAAGTACGATCAAGTCAGGAACACTAGCCTACTTCCTCATGCTCATTATGTCCTTTCCTCAGCCTTACTCACCCTTATCCTTCTCGTTCCATGAGATCGTAACAGGCTAAACCCCTCTCTATAATCCCGACAGTAAGTACGATCAAGTCAGGAATACTAGACTACTACCTCATGCTCATTATGTCCTTTCCTCAGTCTTACTCACCCTTATCCTTCTCGTTCCATGAGATCGTAACAGGCTAAACCCCTCTCTATAATCCCGACAGTAAGTACGGTCAAGTCAGGAGCACTAGCCTACTACCTCATGCTCATTATGTCCTTTCCTCAGCCTTACTCACCCTTATCCTTCTCGTTCCATGAGATCGTAACAGGCTAAACCCCTCTCTATAATCCCGACAGTAAGTACGGTCAAGTCAGGAACACTAGCTTACTACCTCATGGTCATTATGTCCTTTCCTCAGCCTTACTCACCCTTATCCTTCTCGTTCCATGAGATCGTAACAAGCTAAACCCCTCTCTATAATCCCGACAGTAAGTACGGTCAAGTCAGGAACACTAGCCTACTTCCTCATGCTCATTATGTCCTTTCCTCAGCCTTACTCACCCTTATCCTTCTCGTTCCATGAGATCGTAACAGGCTAAACCCCTCTCTATAATCCCGACAGTAAGTACGGTCAAGTCAGTAAAACTAGCCTACTTCCTCATGCTCATTATGTCCTTTCCTCAGCCTTACTCACCCTTATCCTTCTCGTTCCATGAGATCGTAACAGGCTAAACCCCTCTCTATAATCCCGACAGTAAGTACGGTCAAGTCAGGAACACTAGCCTACTACCTCATGCTCATTATGTCCTTTCCTCAGTCTTACTCACCCTTATCCTTCTCGTTCCATGAGATCGTAACAGGCTAAACCCCTCTCTATAATCCCGAAAGTAAGTACGGTCAAGTCAGGAACACTAGCCTACTTCCTCATTCTCATTATGTCCTTTCCTCAGACTTACTCACCATTATCCTTCTCGTTCCATGAGATCGTAACAGGCTAAACCCCTCTTTATAATCCCGACAGTAAGTACGGTCAAGTCAGGAACACTAGCCTACTACCTCATGCTCATTATGTCCTTTCCTCAGTCTTACTCACCCTTATCCTTCTCGTTCCATGAGATCGTAAAAGGCTAAACCCCTCTCTATAATCCCGACAGTAAGTACGGTCAAGTCAGGAGCACTAGCCTACTACCTCATGCTCATTATGTCTTTTCCTCAGCCTTACTCACCCTTATCCTTCTCGTTCCTTGAGATCGTAACAGGCTAAACCCCTCTCTATAATCCCGACAATAAGTACGGTCAAGTCAGGAACACTAGCCTACTACCTCATGCTCATTATGTCCTTTCCTCAGCCTTACTCACCCTTATCCTTCTCGTTCAATGAGATCGTAACAGGCTAAACACCTCTCTATAATCCCGACAGTAAGTACGGTCAAGTCAGGAACACTAGCCTACTTCCTCATGCTCATTACGTCCTTTCCTCAGCCTTAATCACCCTTATCCTTCTCGTTCCTTGAGATCGTAACAGGCTAAACCCCTCTCTATAATCCCGGCAATAAGTACGGTCAAGTCAGGAACACTAGCCTACTACCTCATGCTCATTATGTCCTTTCCTCAGCCTTACTCACCCTTATCCTTCTCGTTCAATGAGATCGTAACAGGCTAAACACCTCTCTATAATCCCGACAGTAAGTACGGTCAAGTCAGGAACACTAGCCTACTACCTCATGCTCATTATGTCCTTTCCTCAGCCTTACTCACCCTTATCCTTCTCGTTCCATGAGATCATAACAGGCTAAGCCCCTCTCTATAATCCCGACAGTATGTACGGTCACGTCGGGAGAAATAGGCTACCATTATGTCCTTTCCTCAGCCCCACCGACCCTTATCCCTCGCTTTACAAGCGGTCGTAACGGCTAGACCCCTCTCTATAATCCCGACAGTATGTATGGTCACGTCGGGAGAAATAGGCTACCATTATGTCCTTTCTTCAGCCCCACCGACCCTTATCCCTCGCTTTACAAGCGGTCGTAACGGCTAGACCCCTCTCTATAATCCCGACAGTATGTATGGTCACGTCGGGAGAAATAGGCTACTATTATGTCCTTTCCTCAGCCTTACTCACCCTTATCCTTCTCGTTCCATGAGATCGTAACAGGCTAAACCCCTCTCTGTAATCCCGACAGTAAGTACTGTCAAGTCAGAAACACTAGCCTACTACCTCATGCTCATTATGCCCTTTCCTCAGCCTTACTCACCCTTATCCTTCTCGTTCCATGCGATCGTAACAGGCTAAACCCCTCTCTATAATCCCGACAGTAAGTACGGTCAAGTCAGGAACACTAGCCTACTACCTCATGCTCATTATGTCCTTTCCTCAGCCTTACTCACCCTTATCCTTCTCGTTCCATGAGATCGTAACAGGCTAAACCCCTCTCTATAATCCCGACAGTAAGTACGGTCAAGTCAGGAACACTAGCCTACTACCTCATGCTCATTATGTCCTTTCCTCAGTCTTACTCACCCTTATCCTTCTCGTTCCATGAGATCGTAACAGGCTAAACCCCTCTCTATAATCCCGACAGTATGTACGGCCACGTCAGGAACACTAGCCTACTACCTCATGCTCATTATGTCCTTTCCTCAGCCTTACTCACCCTTATCCTACTCGTTCCATGAGATCGTAACAGGCTAAACCCCTCTCTATAATCCCGACAATAAGTACGGTCAAGTCAGGAACACTAGCCTACTACCTCATGCTCATTATGTCCTTTCCTCAGCCTTACCCACCCTTATCCTTCTCGTTCCATGAGATCGTAACAGGCTAAACCCCTCTCTATAATCCCGACAGTAAGTACGGTCAAGTCAGGAACACTAGCCTACTACCTCATGCTCATTATGTCATTTCCTCAGCCTTACCCACCATTATCCTTCTCGTTCCATGAGATCGTAACAGGCTAAACCCCTCTCTATAATCCCGACAGTAAGTACGGTCAAGTCAGGAACACTAGCCTACTACCTCATGCTCATTATGTCCTTTCCTCAGCCTTACTCACCCTTATCCTTCTCGTTCCATGAAATCGTAACAGGCTAAACCCCTCTCTATAATCCCGACAGTAAGTACGGTCAAGTCAGGAACACTAGCCTACTACCTCATGCTCATTATGTCCTTTCCTCAGGCTTACTCACCCTTATCCTTCTCGTTCCATGAGATCGTAACAGGCTAAAATCCCTCTCTATAATCCCTACAGTAAGTACGGTCAAGTCAGGAACACTAGCCTACTACCTCATGCTCATTATGTCCTTTGCTCAGTCTTACTCACCCTTATCCTTCTCGTTCCATGAGATCGTAACAGGCTAAACCCCTCTCTATAATCCCGACAGTAAGTACGGTCAAGTCAGGAACACTAGCCTACTACCTCATGCTCATTATGTCCTTTCCTCAGCCTTACCCACCCTTATCCTTCTCGTTCCATGAGATCGTAACAGGCTAAACCCCTCTCTATAACCCCGACAGTAAGTACGGTCAAGTCAGGAACACTAGCCTACTACCTCATGCTCATTATGTCCTTTCATCAGCCTTACCCACCCTTATCCTTCTCGTTCCAAGGAGATCGTAGTAGGCTAAACCCCTCTCTATAATCCCGACAGTAAGTACGATCAAGTCAGGAACACTAGCCTACTTCCTCATGCTCATTATGTCCTTTCCTCAGCCTTACTCACCCTTATCCTTCTCGTTCCATGAGATCGTAACAGGCTAAACCCCTCTCTATAATCCCGACAGTAAGTACGGTCAAGTCAGGAACACTAGCCTACTACCTCATGCTCATTATGTCCTTTCCTCAGCCTTACTCACCCTTATCCTTCTCGTTCCTTGAGATCGTAACAGGCTAAACCCCTCTCTATAATCCCGACAGTAAGTACGATCAAGTCAGGAACACTAGCCTACTTCCTCATGCTCATTATGTCCTTTCCTCAGCCTTACTCACCCTTATCCTTCTCGTTCCATGAGATCGTATCAGGCTAAACCCCTCTCTATAATCCCGACAGTAAGTACGATCAAGTCAGGAACACTAGCCTACTTCCTCATGCTAACTATGTCCTTTCCTCAGCCTTACCCACCCTTATCCTTCTCGTTCCATGAGATCGTAACAGGCTATACCTCTCTCTATAATCCCGACAGTAAGTACGATCAAGTCAGGAACACTAGCCTACTTCCTCTTGCTCATTATGTCCTTTCCTCAGCCTTACTCACCCTTATCCTTCTCGTTCCATGCGTTCGTAACCGGCTAAACCCCTCTCTATAATCCCGACAGTAAGTACGGTCAAGTCAGGAACACTAGCCTACTACCTCATGCTCATTATGTCCTTTCCTCAGCCTTACTCACCCTTATCCTTCTCGTTCCTTGAGATCGTAACAGGCTAAACCCCTCTCTATAATCCCGACAGTAAGTACGGTCAAGTCAGGAACACTAGCCTACTACCTCATGCTCATTATGTCCTTTCTTCAGCCTTACTCACCCTTATCCTTCTCGTTCCATGAGATCGTAACAGGCTAAATCCCTCTCTATAATCCCGACAGTAAGTACGATCAAGTCAGGAACACTAGCCTACTTCCTCATGCTCATTATGTCCTTTCCTCAGCCTTACTCACCCTTATCCTTCTCGTTCCATGAGATCGTAACAGGCTAAACCCCTCTCTATAATCCCGACAGTAAGTACGATCAAGTCAGGAACACTAGCCTACTTCCTCATGCTCATTATATCCTTTCCTCAGCCTTACTCACCCTTATCCTTCTCGTTCCATGAGATCGTAACAGGCTAAACCCCTCTCTATAATCCCGACAGTAAGTACGGTCAAGTCAGGAACACTAGCCTACTACCTCATGCTAACTATGTCCTTTCCTCAGCCTTACCCACCCTTATCCTTCTCGTTCCATGAGATCGTAACAGGCTAAACCCCTCTCTATAATCCCGACAGTAAGTACGATCAAGTCAGGAACACTAGCCTACTTCCTCATGCTCATTATGTCCTTTCGTCAGCCTTACTCACCCTTATCCTTCTCGTTCCATGAGATCGTAACAGGCTAAACCCCTCTCTATAATCCCGACAGTAAGTACGATCAAGTCAGGAACACTAGCCTACTTCCTCATGCTCATTATGTCCTTTCCTCAGCCCTACTCACCCTTATCCTTCTCGTTCCATGAGATCGTAACAGGCTAAACCCCTCTCTATTATCCCGACAGTAAGTACGATCAAGTCAGGAACACTAGCCTACTACCTCATGCTCATTATGTCCTTTCCTCAGTCTTACTCACCCTTATCCTTCTCGTTCCATGAGATCGTAACAGGCTAAACCCCTCTCTATAATCCCGACAGTAAGTACGGTCAAGTCAGGAGCACTAGCCTACTACCTCATGCTCATTATGTCCTTTCCTCAGCCTTACTCACCCTTATCCTTCTCGTTCCATGAGATCGTAACAGGCTAAACCCCTCTCTATAATCCCGACAGTAAGTACGGTCAAGTCAGGAACACTAGCTTACTACCTCATGGTCATTATGTCCTTTCCTCAGCCTTACTCACCCTTATCCTTCTCGTTCCATGAGATCGTAACAGGCTAAACCCCTCTCTATAATCCCGACAGTAAGTACGGTCAAGCCAGGAATACTAGCCTACTTCCTCATGCTCATTATGTCCTTTCCTCAGCCTTACTCACCCTTATCCTTCTCGTTCCATGAGATCGTAACAGCCTAAACCCCTCTCTATAATCCCGACAGTAAGTACGGTCATGTCAGGAAAAGTAGCCTACTTCCTCATGCTCATTATGTCCTTTCCTCAGCCTTACTCACCCTTATCCTTCTCGTTCCATGAGATCGTAACAGGCTAAATCCCTCTCTATAATCCCGACAGTAAGTACGATCAAGTCAGGAACACTAGCCTACTTCCTCATGCTCATTATGTCCTTTCCTCAGCCTTACTCACCCTTATCCTTCTCGTTCCATGAGATCGTAACAGGCTAAACCCCTCTCTATAATCCCGACAGTAAGTACGATCAAGTCAGGAACACTAGCCTACTTCCTCATGCTCATTATATCCTTTCCTCAGCCTTACTCACCCTTATCCTTCTCGTTCCATGAGATCGTAACAGGCTAAACCCCTCTCTATAATCCCGACAGTAAGTACGGTCAAGTCAGGAACACTAGCCTACTACCTCATGCTAACTATGTCCTTTCCTCAGCCTTACCCACCCTTATCCTTCTCGTTCCATGAGATCGTAACAGGCTAAACCCCTCTCTATAATCCCGACAGTAAGTACGATCAAGTCAGGAACACTAGCCTACTTCCTCATGCTCATTATGTCCTTTCGTCAGCCTTACTCACCCTTATCCTTCTCGTTCCATGAGATCGTAACAGGCTAAACCCCTCTCTATAATCCCGACAGTAAGTACGATCAAGTCAGGAACACTAGCCTACTTCCTCATGCTCATTATGTCCTTTCCTCAGCCTTACTCACCCTTATCCTTCTCGTTCCATGAGATCGTAACAGGCTAAACCCCTCTCTATAATCCCGACAGTAAGTACGATCAAGTCAGGAATACTAGACTACTACCTCATGCTCATTATGTCCTTTCCTCAGTCTTACTCACCCTTATCCTTCTCGTTCCATGAGATCGTAACAGGCTAAACCCCTCTCTATAATCCCGACAGTAAGTACGGTCAAGTCAGGAGCACTAGCCTACTACCTCATGCTCATTATGTCCTTTCCTCAGCCTTACTCACCCTTATCCTTCTCGTTCCATGAGATCGTAACAGGCTAAACCCCTCTCTATAATCCCGACAGTAAGTACGGTCAAGTCAGGAACACTAGCTTACTACCTCATGGTCATTATGTCCTTTCCTCAGCCTTACTCACCCTTATCCTTCTCGTTCCATGAGATCGTAACAAGCTAAACCCCTCTCTATAATCCCGACAGTAAGTACGGTCAAGTCAGGAACACTAGCCTACTTCCTCATGCTCATTATGTCCTTTCCTCAGCCTTACTCACCCTTATCCTTCTCGTTCCATGAGATCGTAACAGGCTAAACCCCTCTCTATAATCCCGACAGTAAGTACGGTCAAGTCAGTAAAACTAGCCTACTTCCTCATGCTCATTATGTCCTTTCCTCAGCCTTACTCACCCTTATCCTTCTCGTTCCATGAGATCGTAACAGGCTAAACCCCTCTCTATAATCCCGACAGTAAGTACGGTCAAGTCAGGAACACTAGCCTACTACCTCATGCTCATTATGTCCTTTCCTCAGTCTTACTCACCCTTATCCTTCTCGTTCCATGAGATCGTAACAGGCTAAACCCCTCTCTATAATCCCGAAAGTAAGTACGGTCAAGTCAGGAACACTAGCCTACTTCCTCATTCTCATTATGTCCTTTCCTCAGACTTACTCACCATTATCCTTCTCGTTCCATGAGATCGTAACAGGCTAAACCCCTCTTTATAATCCCGACAGTAAGTACGGTCAAGTCAGGAACACTAGCCTACTACCTCATGCTCATTATGTCCTTTCCTCAGTCTTACTCACCCTTATCCTTCTCGTTCCATGAGATCGTAAAAGGCTAAACCCCTCTCTATAATCCCGACAGTAAGTACGGTCAAGTCAGGAGCACTAGCCTACTACCTCATGCTCATTATGTCTTTTCCTCAGCCTTACTCACCCTTATCCTTCTCGTTCCTTGAGATCGTAACAGGCTAAACCCCTCTCTATAATCCCGACAATAAGTACGGTCAAGTCAGGAACACTAGCCTACTACCTCATGCTCATTATGTCCTTTCCTCAGCCTTACTCACCCTTATCCTTCTCGTTCAATGAGATCGTAACAGGCTAAACACCTCTCTATAATCCCGACAGTAAGTACGGTCAAGTCAGGAACACTAGCCTACTACCTCATGCTCATTATGTCCTTTCCTCAGCCTTACTCACCCTTATCCTTCTCGTTCCATGAGATCATAACAGGCTAAGCCCCTCTCTATAATCCCGACAGTATGTACGGTCACGTCGGGAGAAATAGGCTACCATTATGTCCTTTCCTCAGCCCCACCGACCCTTATCCCTCGCTTTACAAGCGGTCGTAACGGCTAGACCCCTCTCTATAATCCCGACAGTATGTATGGTCACGTCGGGAGAAATAGGCTACCATTATGTCCTTTCTTCAGCCCCACCGACCCTTATCCCTCGCTTTACAAGCGGTCGTAACGGCTAGACCCCTCTCTATAATCCCGACAGTATGTATGGTCACGTCGGGAGAAATAGGCTACTATTATGTCCTTTCCTCAGCCTTACTCACCCTTATCCTTCTCGTTCCATGAGATCGTAACAGGCTAAACCCCTCTCTGTAATCCCGACAGTAAGTACTGTCAAGTCAGAAACACTAGCCTACTACCTCATGCTCATTATGCCCTTTCCTCAGCCTTACTCACCCTTATCCTTCTCGTTCCATGCGATCGTAACAGGCTAAACCCCTCTCTATAATCCCGACAGTAAGTACGGTCAAGTCAGGAACACTAGCCTACTACCTCATGCTCATTATGTCCTTTCCTCAGCCTTACTCACCCTTATCCTTCTCGTTCCATGAGATCGTAACAGGCTAAACCCCTCTCTATAATCCCGACAGTAAGTACGGTCAAGTCAGGAACACTAGCCTACTACCTCATGCTCATTATGTCCTTTCCTCAGCCTTACTCACCCTTATCCTTCTCGTTCCATGCGATCGTAACAGGCTAAACCCCTCTCTATAATCCCGACAGTAAGTACGATCAAGTCAGGAACACTATCCTACTTCCTCATGCTCATTATGTTCTTTCCTCAGCCTTACTCACCCTTATCCTTCTCGTTCCATGAGATCGTAACAGGCTAAACCCCTCTCTGTAATCCCGACAGTAAGTACGGTCAAGTCAGAAACACTAGCCTACTACCTCATGCTCATAATGCCCTTTCCTCAGCCTTACTCACCCTTATCCTTCTCGTTCCATGCGATTGTAACAGGCTAAACCCCTCTCTATAATCCCGACAGTAAGTACGGTCAAGTCAGGAACACTAGCCTACTACCTCATGCTCATTATCTCCTTTCCTCAGCCTTACTCACCCTTATCCTTCTCGTTCCATGAGATCGTAACAGGCTAAACCCCTCTCTATAATCCCGACAGTAAGTACGGTCAAGTCAGGAACACTAGCCTACTACCTCATGCTCATTATGTCCTTTCCTCAGTCTTACTCACCCTTATCCTTCTCGTTCCATGAGATCGTAACAGGCTAAACCCCTCTCTATAATCCCGACAGTATGTACGGCCACGTCAGGAACACTAGCCTACTACCTCATGCTCATTATGTCCTTTCCTCAGCCTTACTCACCCTTATCCTACTCGTTCCATGAGATCGTAACAGGCTAAACCCCTCTCTATAATCCCGACAATAAGTACGGTCAAGTCAGGAACACTAGCCTACTACCTCATGCTCATTATGTCCTTTCCTCAGCCTTACCCACCCTTATCCTTCTCGTTCCATGAGATCGTAACAGGCTAAACCCCTCTCTATAATCCCGACAGTAAGTACGGTCAAGTCAGGAACACTAGCCTACTACCTCATGCTCATTATGTCATTTCCTCAGCCTTACCCACCATTATCCTTCTCGTTCCATGAGATCGTAACAGGCTAAACCCCTCTCTATAATCCCGACAGTAAGTACGGTCAAGTCAGGAACACTAGCCTACTACCTCATGCTCATTATGTCCTTTCCTCAGCCTTACTCACCCTTATCCTTCTCGTTCCATGAGATCGTAACAGGCTAAACCCCTCTCTATAATCCCGACAGTAAGTACGGTCAAGTCAGGAACACTAGCCTACTACCTCATGCTCATTATGTCCTTTCCTCAGTCTTACTCACCCTTATCCTTCTCGTTCCATGAGATCGTAACAGGCTAAACCCCTCCCTATAATCCCGACAGTAGGTACGGTCAAGTCAGGAACACTAGCCTTCTTCCTCATGCTCATTATGTCCTTTCCTCAGCCTTACTCACCCTTATCCTTCTCGTTCCATGAGATCGTAACAGGCTAAACCCCTCTCTATAATCCCGACAGTAAGTACGGTCAAGTCAGGAACACTAGCCTACTACCTCATGCTCATTATGTCCTTTCCTCAGTCTTACTCACCCTTATCCTTCTCGTTCCATGAGATCGTAACAGGCTAAACCCCTCTCTATAATCCCGACAATAAGTACGGTCAAGTCAGGAACACTAGCCTACTACCTCATGCTCATTATGTCTTTTCCTCAGCCTTACTCACCCTTATCCTTCTCGTTCCATGAGATCGTAACAGGCTAAACCCCTCTCTATAATCCCGACAGTAAGTACGGTCACGTCAGGAACACTAGCCTACTTCCTCATGCTCATTATGTCCTTTCCTCAGCCTTACTCACCCTTATCCTTTTCGTTCCATGAGATCGTAACAGGCTAAACCCCTCTCTATAATCCCGACAGTAAGTACGGTCACGTCAGGAACACTAGCCTACTTCCTCATGCTCATTATGTCCTTTCCTCAGCCTTACTCACCCTTATCCTTCTCGTTCCATGAGATCGTAACAGGCTAAACCCCTCTTTATAATCCCGACAGTAAGTACGGTCAAGTCAGGAACACTAGCCTACTACCTCATGCTCATTATGTCCTTTCCTCAGTCTTACTCACCCTTATCCTTCTCGTTCCATGAGATCGTAACAGGCTAAACCCCTCTCTATAATCCCGACATTAAGTACGGTCAAGTCAGGAACACTAGCCTACTACCTCATGCTCATTATGTCTTTTCCTCAGCCTTACTCACCCTTATCCTTCTCGTTCCATGAGATCGTAACAGGCTAAACCCCTCTCTATAATCCCGACAGTAAGTACGGTCACGTCAGGAATACTAGCCTACTTCCTCATGCTCATTATGTCCTTTCCTCAGCCTTACTCACCCTTATCCTTCTCGTTCCATGAGATCGTAACAGGCTAAACCCCTCTCTATAATCCCGACAGTAAGTACGGTCACGTCAGGAACACTAGCCTACTTCCTCATGCTCATTATGTCCTTTCCTCAGCCTTACTCACCCTTATCCTTCTCGTTCCATGAGATCGTAACAGGCTAAACCCCTCTCTATAATCCCGACAGTAAGTACGGTCAAGTCAGGAACACTAGCCTACTACCTCATGCTCATTATGTCCTTTCCTCAGTCTTACTCACCCTTATCCTTCTCGTTCCATGAGATCGTAACAGGCTAAACCCCTCTCTATAATCCCGACAATAAGTACGGTCAAGTCAGGAACACTAGCCTACTACCTCATGCTCATTATGTCTTTTCCTCAGCCTTACTCACCCTTATCCTTCTCGTTCCATGAGATCGTAACAGGCTAAACCCCTCTCCATAATCCCGACAGTAAGTACGGTCACGTCAGGAACACTAGCCTACTTCCTCATGCTCATTATGTCCTTTCCTCAGCCTTACTCACCCTTATCCTTCTCGTTCCATGAGATCGTAACAGGCTAAACCCCTCTCTATAATCCCGACAATATGTACGGTCACGTCGGGAGAAATAGGCTACCATTATGTCCTTTCCTCAGCCCCACCGACCCTTATCCCTCGCTTTACAAGCGGTCGTAACGGCTAAACCCCTCTCTATAATCCCGACAGTATGTACGGTCACGTCGGGAGAAATAAGCTACCATTATGTCCTTTCCTCAGCCCCACCGACCCTTATCCCTCGCTTTACAAGCGGTCGTAACGGCTAGACCCCTCTCTATAATCCCGACAGTATGTACGGTCACGTCGGGAGAAATAGGCTACCATTATGTCCTTTCCTCAGCCCCACCGACCCTTATCCCTCGCTTTACAAGCGGTCGTAACGGCTAGACCCGTCTTTATAATCCCGACAGTATGTACGGTCACGTCGGGAGAAATAGGCTACCATTATGTCCTTTCCTCAGCCCCACCGACCCTTATCCCTCGCTTTACAAGCGGTCGTAACGGCTAGACCCGTCTTTATAATCCCGACAGTATGTACGGTCACGTCGGGAGAAATAGGCTACCATTATGTCCTTTCCTCAGCCCCACCGACCCTTATCCCTCGCTTTACAAGCGGTCGTATCGGCTAGACCCCTCTCTATAATCCCGACAGTATGTACGGTCACGTCGGGAGAAATAGGCTACCATTATGTCCTTTCCTCAGCCCCACCGACCTTTATCCCTCGCTTTACAAGCGGTCGTAACGGCTAGACCCCTCTCTATAATCCCGACAGTATGTACGGTCACGTCTGGAGAAATAGGCTACCATTATGTCCTTGCATCAGCCCCACCGACCCTTATCCCTCGTTTTACAAGCGGTCGTAACGGCTAGACCCCTCTCTATAATCCCGACAGTATGTACGGTCACGTCGGGAGAAATAGGCTACCATTATGTCCTTTCCTCAGCCCCACCGACCCATATCCCTCGCTTTACAAGCGGTCGTAACGGCTAGACCCGTCTTTATAATCCCGACAGTATGTACGGTCACGTCGGGAGAAATAGGCTACAATTATGTCCTTTCCTCAGCCCCACCGACCCTTATCCCTCGCTTTACAAGCGGTCGTATCGGCTAGACCCCTCTCTATAATCCCGACAGTATGTACGGTCACGTCGGGAGAAATAGGCTACCATTATGTCCTTTCCTCAGCCCCACCGACCCTTATCCCTCGCTTTACAAGCGGTCGTAACGGCTACACCCCTCTCTATAATCCCGACAGTATGTACGGTCACGTCGGGAGAAATAGGCTACCATTATGTCCTTTCCTCAGCCCCACCGACCCTTATCCCTCGCTTTACAAGCGGTCGTAACGGCTAGACCCCTCTCTATAATCCCGACAGTATGTACGGTCACGTCTGGAGAAATAGGCTACCATTATGTCCTTGCATCAGCCCCACCGACCCTTATCCCTCGTTTTACAAGCGGTCGTAACGGCTAGACCCCTCTCTATAATCCCGACAGTATGTACGGTCACGTCGGGAGAAATAGGCTACCATTATGTCCTTTCCTCAGCCCCACCGACCCTTATCCCTCGCTTTACAAGCGGTCGTAACGGCTAGACCCGTCTTTATAATCCCGACAGTATGTACGGTCACGTCGGGAGAAATAGGCTACCATTATGTCCTTTCCTCAGCCCCACCGACCCTTATCCCTCGCTTTACAAGCGGTCGTATCGGCTAGACCCCTCTCTATAATCCCGACAGTATGTACGGTCACGTCGGGAGAAATAGGCTACCATTATGTCCTTTCCTCAGCCCCACCGACCCTTATCCCTCGCTTTACAAGCGGTCGTAACGGCTAGACCCCTCTCTATAATCCCGACAGTATGTACGGTCACGTCGGGAGAAATAGGCTACCATTATGTCCTTTCCTCAGCCCCACCGACCCTTATCCCTCGCTTTACAAGCGGTCGCAACGGCTAGACCCCTCTCTATAATCCCGACAGTATGTACGGTCACGTCTGGAGAAATAGGCTACCATTATGTCCTTGCATCAGCCCCACCGACCCTTATCCCTCGTTTTACAAGCGGTCGTAACGGCTAGACCCCTCTCTATAATCCCGACAGTATGTACGGTCACGTCGGGAGAAATAGGCTACCATTATATCCTTTCCTCAGCCCCACCGACCCTTATCCCTCGCTTTACAAGCGGTCGTAACGGCTAGACCCCTCTCTATAATCCCGACAGTATGTACGGTCACGTCGGGAGAAATAGGCTACCATTATGTCCTTTCCTCAGCCCCACCGACCCTTATCCCTCGCTTTACAAGCGGTCGTAACGGCTAGACCCCTCTCTATAATCCCGACAGTATGTACGGTCACGTCTGGAGAAATAGGCTACCATTATGTCCTTGCATCAGCCCCACCGACCCTTATCCCTCGTTTTACAAGCGGTCGTAACGGCTAGACCCCTCTCTATAATCCCGACAGTATGTACGGTCACGTCGGGAGAAATAGGCTACCATTATGTCCTTTCCTCAGCCCCACCGACCCTTATCCCTCGCTTTACAAGCGGTCGTAACGGCTAGACCCGTCTTTATAATCCCGACAGTATGTACGGTCACGTCGGGAGAAATAGGCTACCATTATGTCCTTTCCTCAGCCCCACCGACCCTTATCCCTCGCTTTACAAGCGGTCGTATCGGCTAGACCCCTCTCTATAATCCCGACAGTATGTACGGTCACGTCGGGAGAAATAGGCTACCATTATGTCCTTTCCTCAGCCCCACCGACCCTTATCCCTCGCTTTACAAGCGGTCGTAACGGCTAGACCCCTCTCTATAATCCCGACAGTATGTACGGTCACGTCGGGAGAAATAGGCTACCATTATGTCCTTTCCTCAGCCCCACCGACCTTATCCCTCGCTTTACAAGCGGTCGTAACGGCTAGACCCCTCTCTATAATCCCGACAGTATGTACGGTCACGTCTGGAGAAATAGGCTACCATTATGTCCTTGCATCAGCCCCACCGACCCTTATCCCTCGTTTTACAAGCGGTCGTAACGGCTAGACCCCTCTCTATAATCCCGACAGTATGTACGGTCACGTCGGGAGAAATAGGCTACCATTATGTCCTTTCCTCAGCCCCACCGACCCTTATCCCTCGCTTTACAAGCGGTCGTAACGGCTAGACCCGTCTTTATAATCCCGACAGTATGTACGGTCACGTCGGGAGAAATAGGCTACCATTATGTCCTTTCCTCAGCCCCACCGACCCTTATCCCTCGCTTTACAAGCGGTCGTATCGGCTAGACCCCTCTCTATAATCCCGACAGTATGTACGGTCACGTCGGGAGAAATAGGCTACCATTATGTCCTTTCCTCAGCCCCACCGACCCTTATCCCTCGCTTTACAAGCGGTCGTAACGGCTAGACCCCTCTCTATAATCCCGACAGTATGTACGGTCACGTCGGGAGAAATAGGCTACCATTATGTCCTTTCCTCAGCCCCACCGACCCTTATCCCTCGCTTTACAAGCGGTCGTAACGGCTAGACCCCTCTCTATAATCCCGACAGTATGTACGGTCACGTCTGGAGAAATAGGCTACCATTATGTCCTTGCATCAGCCCCACCGACCCTTATCCCTCGTTTTACAAGCGGTCGTAACGGCTAGACCCCTCTCTATAATCCCGACAGTATGTACGGTCACGTCGGGAGAAATAGGCTACCATTATGTCCTTTCCTCAGCCCCACCGACCCTTATCCCTCGCTTTACAAGCGGTCGTAACGGCTAGACCCCTCTCTATAATCCCGACAGTATGTACGGTCACGTCTGGAGAAATAGGCTACCATTATGTCCTTTCCTCAGCCCCACCGACCCTTATCCCTCGCTTTACAAGCGGTCGTAACGGCTAAGCCCCTCTCTATAATCCCGACAGTATGTACGGTCACGTCGGGAGAAATAGGCTACCATTATGTCCTTTCCTCAGCCCCACCGACCCTTATCCCTCGCTTTACAAGCGGTCGTAACGGCTAGACCCCTCTCTATAATCCAGACAATGGAGTTTGGTTTGTACGCTTTTTTCGCTTTTCAAGTTTTCGACTTACCCTTGTCAATTGCTATTGTTTACTCGTGTACGCATATTTCGCTGTAGGCACTTTACTATGGCGTGAGCTGTGGAGGTAATGTATGTATACCTCTTCATGGCTCCACATCCTTTCAATCTGGTTACATAACCTATCTAGCTGAGTAGCTTAGTTTGTCTGAGAAAACGTAATATATGCATTTCTTATCTCAATGTTATTACAATATCTCACCTGCACATATAAAAAGAGATTATCTTGTTTCTAATGTCCCCGATGTGCAAAAGTAGAGCACGCATAAATTGAAAACTTTTTATTCTTAATTGTATTTAATTTAATTACCTGTAAGGAACTGATTCCAATGCCTTATACTCACCACCAAACCCCATTATTGCTGAATATATAATTTAAATTTGTAAATATAGTAAAACATATTTTTGTTAATACATTAAATGTGATTGTATTAACGCAGTCATATAAACTAAATGCCAGGGTTTGTTTTAATACACATATTGAATTTAACAAACTTGAAATAATAGTTTTAGGAAACGAATAATTTTATTTAGCCATTGGCGTTATCCACTGCATGCTCAATTCCCTTACATTTGCGTGTTAGATTAATATTTTATGTTCGGTTGTCGATAACAGAGTTCACCGCTGCTAACTTTGTGTCCGGTAGGTGAGTCGAGATCTGAAGAACCTTTATCTTTAAATACATTCGTATTGGTACATTCCAACCGGTACAGTTTGGCAATAAGTTATATTTCACGAGTAATTTTAACGTTTCAGTTTAGGTAATTTTAATGTTATTAGAGGTGAAAATACATTTCAAAGATATTTCGCAAGTTATTTGCCCTTCTCTGTTTTTCGGCCCTCTTTTACCCTATCTACATCTGCCTCAAAAACATTTATTAGCTTAAATCCTCTCTCTTGATTTCTCCTTTTGTCCATACTAATGTCATTTCTGGGAATTCAGGTCTTGATGATTATTAAGATGGTAGAAAAAAGAAGGGCTACGCCCCCCTGCTCAAAATAATATCTATAAAAATTACGTCCTACCTAAAATTTTATTTGTACAAACTTAATTTGTATTTATATATTTGAAAAAGAATATAAAACCTATATAAAATCTCAAGAGTTATGGAAAACGTTGGCAAACTCTCTCATGACTAAGTGAAACATCTGTATACGATTTACAAACCTTTGTTTAGAAGAATGAATAAAACAAATGGTTTCTTGGTTTAGGAAATGTATAGCTTAGCACAATCTGAGGCACAGTAATTATCAGGGTGGCTTTCACATAATACAGACGGGTTTACGGTGGGTAGGAGGCTTAAGGATGGTTTCGTTTGTGGAAATAATCAAGCAAACCAAATAAACGTTGGTCAAGAAAGCTTTGTCAGCGGACCATTCAATTTCCCCATTCTGTCTGCCCAGATAATTGTCCGAGTTCGTATTTGAAAAGGTAGATAGTTTTTTCGTGTTATTTTTAAAATAACCTTTTTATTTAATCTGGCGCCAACACTTTAACTGTATTCACGTAACAGAGCCAAGGTTTTTTGGAGTTACTGTCAAATGGAAAGTTTTTATGTAACAAATGCATATTAAACAAAAAGCTATAATATAATTTAGGCAAAACTAATGTAAACACAGGTATGTCAGTTCCCATAAATAATATTTACGAAGAGTTACGAAGGTGTGAACTCATTGTCTAGAAGACTTCCGAAAACCAAACACGATGCTACAACGGAGTCGGTTATACTAAAAGCTGTTTTCTTCTTCACTTAGAGGTTAATTTGAGGTTGTAGTTTAAATAATTACCATTCAAATGAAATTTAATATTCAGAAATAATCTTTTAATTTACTACCACCCGTATCAATATTTTCCATACGACAGTTGCCTATGTTTCGTTGGATAAATAATTCTCTGTATTGCACATTATTAAATTGAAGTGATCTTATCCAGCATTAGATCTAATTAAAAAATCTCAATACAATAGATTCAATATATTGATAATAAGTTATAATAAATATTTATTTAAATATTTTAAATAAAAACATTTTGGACACGACTCACCCTTTATATCTCGCTATTAACTTTCTATTCACTTTCCACTTTTGAATTATTATTACTGAAACACTGCTATTGTTCCCTTAAATAACCAGATAACTGTGCTTGCTTGAGGAAGAAGGGAATATTAGTTTTCCCGTAGGAATGAAATATGTTCCTTGAATTAGGGGGAAATATTTTCGGATTCAGTTGTCAAAAAGGAAAGAAATAGAGTTAAACTTGGAGTTATAGAACAAAAGCAAGTAATATAAACAAAAAAAGTTAAAATCAATTCTAGCTTCAACAAAAAAAATTAAAATTTGCTTAATTTTTAAAAAATAACTAGCGTTACCCGGTGCACGTTGCTGCGCCAGAAATCATAATTTTTGCATAAGAAAAGCAAATCAAATATCTAAATAATTATATTTCATTTACTGCAATGCTAGAATATAGACAATGTTTTTCTTCATTTCATTAGGCGTTTAAACATACAAACTTTAGGTGTCCCAACACGTGAGCACGCAACAAATCCGTGGTAAAAGCTAGAATGTTCAAAATTTATTCCAGCAATGGTCAATGATTGTCCTCTTGCCTTGTTTATGGTTATTGCGAATGCAAGTCGCAAAGGAAATTGTAGTCGTTTGAAATCAATGGGTAGATCTGATGAAATCATCGGTATTCATGGGACGAAGACCATCTCATCTTTGAACTTGCCACCTCTGATTTCTGCCCCGATCAAGTTGGGTGTCCGTTTCTTTGTGGCTAAGTCTTTGGTGCACAGCTTTGGCGGTTTCAAATTTCGCAAGAATATTATCGGCGATCCTACATTTAATATCAATAAGTGTGATAGAAATAGTTGTGCAAAAAGTAGCAATTTTAAACAGTTTAAAATCATTAATAATGTATTTTTATTCTTACATAATTCCTTTAACTTTTTAAAATTAATTTTAGTAACGCTATTATAGATACACATTTTAACAATACACTTATCGAAGGGTGTCCCCTGAACCATCCTAAGCCTCTGTGGCGGAGCCCTGTGAATTTATATACACCAAATCTCACACGAACGATCCTAGTAATATGTCAAACAATCCCTCTAAATTTCATTATCTTCGGTTCAGTGATTTAGTAATGTGTAAGGTGCATACATAAATACATACAAACATTCATTTGTATATGTATATATATATATATATATATATATATATATATATATATATATATATATATATATATATATATATATGGGTTTAGTCACCCATAAGATACATACATAGACACATATATACATACATACTTCTGTTTTTGAACCATCCTAAGCCTCTGGGGTGGAGGCATGTGACAGGAACTACACCAAACCTCACATAACCGTCCTGGGAATATGTTAAACAACCCCTCTAAATCTTATTATTTCTGTTTAGCGATTAAGTGTATACTCACATACATACATCAGCTTTTAAACCATATTAAGCCTTTGCGGCTGCCCTGTGGATGAATTTGAACCAAACTTCACATCAACCGTTCTGGGAATATGTTAAAAAAATATCTCTACAAACTTCATTACCTTCGGTTCAGCTGTTAAGGAGTTCATAAGACACTTACATACTCACATAGGCTATATATACAACAGTTTTTGAACCAACCAAGCAGTTGGGGCGGAGACCTGTGGATTTATCCGAACCAAACCTCAAACGAACTATCCTGGGAATATGTTAATGAATCTCTCGAAATTTCATTAATTTCTGTTCAGCGGTTTAGGCGTCCGTAAGATACATACATACTCACATACACACAACAGTTTCTTAACCATCGTAATCCTCTGGGGCGGAGCCCTGGGAATTTATCTGAACCAAACTTCAAACGAACTATCCTGGGAATATGTTAATAAATCTCTCCAAATTTCAATAACATTTGTTCAGCGGTTTAGGCGTCTATAACATACATACACACACACACACTTACATACATACACACATACATACATTTTTATAGACATAGATTGCAGTTACTCTAAATAAATTGGTATCACCTGTTACAGCTGTTCTACAACATAGCCTATAACATAAAATCAGTTTTTTTTATGAAATCATATGTTTTCACTTATTTTAAGACAAATGAGAAGAAATAAACATTGCCCCTTTTGTCGTTTAAAATTAAAATAATTCATTGTTAAATTTAATTAATGAATTTTTTATTTGAAAAACTTAAGTGCCATTCATTAAAAGTTTTAAAAAATGTATTTGAACTTGAATGGGTGAAAAGAAAGTACTCTACTAACGATTAAAAATTTGAGCAAAATATTTCATCGTATTGGAAGAGTGTGAACTAATAGACGGATTATATATTTCAGAAAGATATATACGCATATTGGAAGAGTGTGAACTAATAGACGGATTATATATTTCAGAAAGATATATACGCATATTGGAAGAGTGTGAACTAATAGACGGATTAAACATTTCAGAAAGATATATACGCATATTGGAAGAGTGTGAACTAATAGACGGATTATATATTTCAGAAAGATATATACGCATATTGGAAGAGTGTGAACTAATAGACGGATTATATATTTCAGAAAGATATATACGCATATTGGAAGAGTGTGAACTAATAGACGGATTATATATTTCAGAAAGATATATACGCATATTGGAAGAGTGTGAACTAATAGACGGATTATATATTTCAGAAAGATATATACGCATATTGGAAGAGTGTGAACTAATAGACGGATTATATATTTCAGAAAGATATATACGCATATTGGAAGAGTGTGAACTAATAGACGGATTATATATTTCAGAAAGATATATACGCATATTGGAAGAGTGTGAACTAATAGACGGATTATATATTTCAGAAAGATATATACGCATATTGGAAGAGTGTGAACTAATAGACGGATTATATATTTCAGAAAGATATATACGCATATTGGAAGAGTGTGAACTAATAGACGGATTATATATTTCAGAAAGATATATACGCATATTGGAAGAGTGTGAACTAATAGACGGATTATATATTTCAGAAAGATATATACGCATATTGGAAGAGTGTGAACTAATAGACGGATTAAACATTTCAGAAAGATATATACGCATATTGGAAGAGTGTGAACTAATAGACGGATTATATATTTCAGAAAGATATATACGCATATTGGAAGAGTGTGAACTAATAGACGGATTATATATTTCAGAAAGATATATACGCATATTGGAAGAGTGTGAACTAATAGACGGATTATATATTTCAGAAAGATATATACGCATATTGGAAGAGTGTGAACTAATAGACGGATTATATATTTCAGAAAGATATATACGCATATTGGAAGAGTGTGAACTAATAGACGGATTATATATTTCAGAAAGATATATACGCATATTGGAAGAGTGTGAACTAATAGACGGATTATATATTTCAGAAAGATATATACGCATATTGGAAGAGTGTGAACTAATAGACGGATTATATATTTCAGAAAGATATATACGCATATTGGAAGAGTGTGAACTAATAGACGGATTATATATTTCAGAAAGATATATACGCATATTGGAAGAGTGTGAACTAATAGACGGATTATATATTTCAGAAAGATATATACGCATATTGGAAGAGTGTGAACTAATAGACGGATTATATATTTCAGAAAGATATATACGCATATTGGAAGAGTGTGAACTAATAGACGGATTATATATTTCAGAAAGATATATACGCATATTGGAAGAGTGTGAACTAATAGACCAATTAAAAATATTTCGCAATTTTTAAGTACTTTTTCTATGGATTCGCCGCCATTGAACAATATTACTTGTTAATAATGTTGGAAGCTCTCTAGAACGATTGTGTTAAAGGAACTAATCACTTGCGTTTCACTTACCTTGTACTTAGAGGTAATTATATCGAGAAAATGCCGCATCGCTGCTCATAAACCCATGATGCGTCCCTTAATGTGGAGCAGCAACCACACGTCTTGAGCAACCGGTTGCCAGTAATATGTAATCCACGTTATTGTTTCTTAGCAAAATATAGCGAAACAATACTCCAAAGTTCGAATTTTACACATTTATCGTCAGTTATTCTGAATTGAAATAGTGTATAATAAAGTCAAGGCATTTTTATTTTTTTAGTTCCAAAGTAAAAGTAAAAACATCTTTTATGTGCTTTAACGTCTTCAGATAGTGCATGGTGCTAAAACACTGTGCATGATTTACTTGTTTATGTTGGTTGGTTTCTCTGCTCGTCTTGTCACGATGACATTATAAGTAGATGAAATATGTTTTGTCTCAAATTAAACTATCTAATCATAATGGAAATTCCTAAATTAGTAATAAAAACTTACCCACTGGTTTCGATAATAGCGTTTGTAAATAAGAGACCCTTCGCCGATGACTTTATTCTACTTTAATTAATACTAAAAGAATATTTTACAAAATATTCCTTGAATCTGATTTTAGAGTGAAAATTGGGTAACCGACCAATCTACGTGTAAATTCCCTTTTTAAAGACGTATAAAGATGCGTTTCCTTCATTTTTACGTAAAGACTCTTATGAAAATCAAGACTTTTTCATTTTGTATTTGAATCTTATTTATTGTTTATGCACAACTTTTCCATCTAGCATACAGTAGACGCAATTTATACATATCTGACTACGTTTCCATCCCTTTCATCAGAATACCATGTCTTTCATTCTGTACCTATGTTACCCGAGTTCTTGATTATTCCAGAACCCTGTACTGTACAGCCTATGGCTCCTATAGTGTAACTCAGTAGCCGGAGTGTAGGAACAAGACACTGGACTACAACAGTAAAGCTCTATCTGAGACTCTCTTCTGACTACCGTAAAACAGAATAACTTTAACTACCTTCTGTTTTTTGCAAGTAAAGGCTTTTAACATATTTAACCAAAAATATTATATAAATTGCCCTTATATTATTATGTTCATAAGATCCAAGAGATTGGTGGTGCCATAGAGTTTGTGTCAACGCGGGCCCTTAAGACCCTACCCAGGTAGCTAATTATACCGGAGACTGTTTGTGCGCGTATTCAACATGTTTTCGCGACGTAAGAGTAGGTTAATAGGCTTATAGGAGCAGCCGGTGTAGCACTTTCTTGTGTCTTGCAAAATTAATCATCTCCCCCTCAAACATAATATGCAAATAAACATGAGGCGTGTACCTTATAGGACAGTTCCGATTGCGTGTACCTTGTTATTATTTACAACTCTAAAGGTGCTTAGGCTTTCGTTCTACGTATATATGAACGTAACTACGTCACCCGAAACTTTAATCAGAGACAAAAAGGTGTTTGTGAGTTGCGTTGGTGCTTGTGTGTGAGTGTGTGTGTGTGGGGGGGGGTGTGGTATGTGTGTGTGGTGTGTGTGTGTGTGTGTGTGTGTGTGCGCGCGCGCGCGTGTGGTGTGTGTGTGTGTGTGTGTGTGTGTGCGTCCGCACGTGGTGTGTGTGTGTGTGTGTGTTGTATATGTGTGTATATTAGTATGTTTATGTGTTAAAGCTATTTAATCATCTACAATGTTACATTTGACTTTCTCTAGAGGTTAAAGCTTTTCAATGATAACAGTACTAACAGTTTCACAAACATTCTTGCTACTACTTTGCGACTGCTCATCCCATCAGAACATTACGCCTAATAAAATCAGTCTTTATGTAGCTGAGTAGGCATAGGTACATTGAATGCCATCAGCGAGAAGCTCAAACTTAAGAAAAGTCAAATTGTTGACGATGAAATAGTTTTATTTAAATATAAACATAACAAATATAATTTCATCGAAAGATTATTATTATTTTTAACACATGTGCATGCAAACGCATCCAACACCTGTGTTTCATTAAACATGATCGATTATTGTCCGATAAGGTAACTAGAAAGATTTAATACAACTTACCGAGCTATTATACTATCCGATAGGTAACTACAAAAAACGAACTATGTAATAATATAATTTAATGGAATTTGTTAAATTACTGCTGTTACGTATGCGCTGTGCTTTGAGGCAGTATTTAGACGTCATTGCTATAGCGTTAAATGGTATCACTTTAGTTTTGCAGAGTCCCTCTTCTGATGCAACTCTGCACAGGTAAAGCTATGCAAATATTGTTAAAATAATACAAATTAGCGGCAATAATTTAGCCTGTATAATTACATTGTTCTATCAGCAAACGTTAGCGTAATGTTATTCAACGAACGTAAAATAACAGAGCCACACTAACGTATATATAGGTCTATTGTTAAAAATTATTTTATTACTGAGTGAAAATTTGAACTATATATATATATATATATATATATATATATATATATATATATATATATATATATATGCAGAGTGTGAAGTAATAGAACAAATTAAATTGAAAGACATTTTAAAAAATTGCATGTTTTTGTAGCTCGACTGTTCGCTATAACGTTCAGCTTTAACATTTACATAATAATTTCACGGCAAATATTTAAACCCATTAACGGGTATTTACCCAAGGGTGTGTGTGTTTTAATATTGGCACTGCAGGCGCATATACTTTATTCCAGCACCAAACGTTGTCTCTTTGGGGTCCGTTACACATTTAATCTAATATTGGACGTGCGCCTCTCTTCACCACGATTGAGAGCAAGCTTACTTCACGTAAGCGACGCTACTCAAGCGATGCTGCAGTTACCTCCTATTTCCAGTACGAGGGGGGCTCTATAACTACCTGATTCTATCTACTTTTCCGTACAAAGAGATATAACGTTTAGACATCCCTTGAGATAGTAGGTCTGCATAAGCTAAGCGATTCCATAAATACTTTCCTTTATCCTGTAGTTGGCGGCTTTATGAACATTCTCCCTATAATAACAGTCCTTTCCTATCCACAGTAGTCCTATTGTCTGGTTGCAATAAAACCATATAAACAGCAATAACCTTAATATTTGTTGCGTACTCGCAGAGTAATTCCTAGACATTGGCAAGTTACTCCTAAGATTCAAATAAATCTAGTTTTCAATTGTTCATAATTTCGGATTTTATTGAAATGATAATGGACAGGTAATGAAGAATCCTGTTTGGCCCCTTCAACAGACTTGATGTGATACAGCCCCCTACAACGAGGGGGCACCGAAGTTCTGCTAACTCGTTTACCTTGGAATAATCAATAAAACCTCTCACGGCTCTTCCTTCGGCGCGGGACACAGTGGCCTGAACGGAGCAATATTACAGTCGCGCCAAATTTAATGCTTGCTTTAACACTCTAGTGTGTCGAAAAGCAACAGGGCTTCTTATGAGTAAATACTTATTAGGGAAGACAGCATAACTAAAGTTAGATTTTCAAATTACTCTGAAATAAATAAGACATTAAACTATTGATTCAATTA
The DNA here is from genome assembly GCA_036971475.1 of Prosapia bicincta. Taxonomy (NCBI): domain Eukaryota; kingdom Metazoa; phylum Arthropoda; class Insecta; order Hemiptera; family Cercopidae; genus Prosapia; species Prosapia bicincta. The sequence continues at coordinate 375,014 of JBAIZL010000032.1, read as the reverse complement.
TGATTATATGATATGCTTCGAGTTTAGAAATTCTAGCGCTATAAAGCTGTAAATGTTTCCTGTTCCCAGAACTAGTTAAATCATAACATTTGTTTATGACCCCAATAGAGAAGTGGCATACTTAAGCTCACCTACCCGATATACCAAATCCTTTCTATTTACCTTACAACGAGATGTAACTGGTAGACACCTCTTAGTGCCTCCTGTAGAGAGTAGGTCTACTTCGGCTGAACGATCCTGCCCATACAAGCCATAATATCCTGTAGTGGGTTTATGCCTATCCTTTAATCTCTTTTATATTCTCCATCCTTCTCTCATTCGAGAGCAATCTTAGCCCTACGGTCTGGTTTCCATTAAATAACACAAAAACCCAATAAAACCAATATTCGCTTCGTCTATTTACTAAGGCTGTCCTTAATCACACCTAATCCCATCTGCTTGTTTTTATTTTTTTTATCCAAATGTTATAACAGGTAGACATCTGTTTATAGCTCCAAAGAAAAGTGGTCTTCATCAGGTATAGGATGCCATATCTCCCCAATACCCTGGACCAGGGGGCTTTATATCCCCATCTAAATCCTACTTTATTTTTACAACTCTTTCCTATCGTACTAGGCTAGTCGTTGTACTGGCTCGTCTGCTTAACTACGCACAAGCTCTTGTTATACGAGCGGATCAACAAATATGGCTAATAAATTTCTGCAACGCTGTGGACTAATTTGAAATATATAAAAACCCACCAACCACGATACAAAAGTTTATTTTACTTCTCAGTTTCTTATACGACTTCTGTTTTTTTTTATTTTACGTTTTAAGTACTTCTGAAGAAAATTACATGTAATCGGTACGTACATAAAGCGATTGTAGTAAATTAAACGATTTTTATAGTGTAGTTAGTGGGTTTATATTTATTTAGTTTGAACAAAAATGGAGTTGGCTTTAAGAACACACCTTAAATTACATTAGATTTCGCTCTAAAGAAAGCCCAAAGTGGGCGTGGTAAATGATTTATGGATATTGAAGTACGCTTAGTAATATGTTACAAGAAAAAAGCCAATAGTATGACGTCATGAGTGAAATTTGCAATGAAATGTGTGATGCTATTAAACGTGCATGCAAATGTTTACGTTTCTATGTAGGAATGGCGTAAGCAAGGAGTAAATCTCTTGAGGTAAATGCAAATACTCTGCTTTTTAGCAAGTTGCAGACATTATCGACTGGAATGGCTCCGTGAAATGTCGCTACGAATAAGCTTTCTGCAAAATATTCTCTTCCCTAAAAGCTGAAACTCTGTTTTTCGTTTTATACGTATTTAGTTCTAAAACAAACTAGAATTTCTTACATTTCCCAACAACTTTACTTGCAGCATCCTAGGGAAAAGGTTTAGCGTGTCTCATAGTAGCCCAACCAAACCACACAAACATACTCATAACATGATACGAATTCATCATTAAACTCCACACCCTATCTTATACATTTATGCTTTTATAGATGCTACTAAACAGAATCCTCGCTTAGCTTCGCAAGAGAGTAGGTTTACATACCGCACCTAGGGAAAAGGTTTCGGCGTCTCTCACAATAGCCCAGCGAAACCACACAAACATACTCATAACATGATACGAACACATTAGTTAACTCTACACACTATCTTACACATTTATGCTTTTATAGAGCCTACAAAACAGAATATTCGCTTTACTTTGCTTGAGATAAGGTTTACATACCGCACCTAGGGAAAAGGTTTCGGCGTCTCTCACAGTAGCCCAGCGAAACCACACAAACATACTCATAACATGATACGAACACATTAGTTAACTCTACACACTATCTTACACATTTATGCTTTTATAGAGCCTACAAAACAGAATATTCGCTTTACCTTTCTTGAGATCAGGTTTACATACCGCACCTAGGGAAAAGGTTTCGGCGTCTCTCACAATAGCCCAGCGAAACCACACAAACATACTCATAACATGATACGAACACATTAGTTAACTCTACACACTATCTTACACATTTATGCTTTTATAGAGCCTACAAAACAGAATATTCGCTTTACTTTGCTTGAGATAAGGTTTACATACCGCACCTAGGGAAAAGGTTTCGGCGTCTCTCACAATAGCCCAGCGAAACCACACAAACATACTCATAACATGATACGAACACATTAGTTAACTCTACACACTATCTTACACATTTATGCTTTTATAGAGCCTACAAAACAGAATATTCGCTTTACTTTGCTTGAGATAAGGTTTACATACCGCACCTAGGGAAAAGGTTTCGGCGTCTCTCACAGTAGCCCAGCGAAACCACACAAACATACTCATAACATGATACGAACACATTAGTTAACTCTACACACTATCTTACACATTTATGCTTTTATAGAGCCTACAAAACAGAATATTCGCTTTACTTTTCTTGAGATCAGGTTTACATACCGCACCTAGGGAAAAGGTTTCGGCGTCTCTCACAATAGCCCAGCGAAACCACACAAACATACTCATAACATGATACGAACACATTAGTTAACTCTACACACTATCTTACACATTTATGCTTTTATAGAGCCTACAAAACAGAATATTCGCTTTACCTTCCTTGAGATCAGGTTTACATACCGCACCTAGGGAAAAGGTTTCGGCGTCTCTCACAATAGCCCAGCGAAACCACACAAACATACTCATAACATGATACGAACACATTAGTTAACTCTACACACTATCTTACACATTTATGCTTTTATAGAGCCTACAAAACAGAATATTCGCTTTACCTTTCTTGAGATCAGGTTTACATACCGCACCTAGGGAAAAGGTTTCGGCGTCTCTCACAATAGCCCAGCGAAACCACACAAACATACTCATAACATGATACGAACACATTAGTTAACTCTACACACTATCTTACACATTTATGCTTTTATAGAGCCTACAAAACAGAATATTCGCTTTACTTTGCTTGAGATAAGGTTTACATACCGCACCTAGGGAAAAGGTTTCGGCGTCTCTCACAGTAGCCCAGCGAAACCACACAAACATACTCATAACATGATACGAACACATTAGTTAACTCTACACACTATCTTACACATTTATGCTTTTATAGAGCCTACAAAACAGAATATTCGCTTTACTTTTCTTGAGATCAGGTTTACATACCGCACCTAGGGAAAAGGTTTCGGCGTATCTCATAGTAGCACAGCCAAACCACACAAACATACTCATAACATGATACGAACACATTAATTAACTCTACACACTATCTTACACATTTATGCTTTTATAGAGCCTACAAAACAGAATATTCGCTTTACTTTGCTTGAGATCAGGTTTACATACCGCACCTAGGGAAAAGGTTTCGGCGTCTCTCACAATAGCCCAGCGAAACCACACAAACATACTCATAACATGATACGAACACATTAGTTAACTCTACACACTATCTTACACATTTATGCTTTTATAGAGCCTACAAAACAGAATATTCGCTTTACTTTTCTTGAGATCAGGTTTACATACCGCACCTAGGGAAAAGGTTTCGGCGTCTCTCACAATAGCCCAGCGAAACCACACAAACATACTCATAACATGATACGAACACATTAGTTAACTCTACACACTATCTTACACATTTATGCTTTTATAGAGCCTACAAAACAGAATATTCGCTTTACCTTTCTTGAGATCAGGTTTACATACCGCACCTAGGGAAAAGGTTTCGGCGTCTCTCACAGTAGCCCAGCGAAACCACACAAACATACTCATAACATGATACGAACACATTAGTTAACTCTACACACTATCTTACACATTTATGCTTTTATAGAGCCTACAAAACAGAATATTCGCTTTACCTTTCTTGAGATCAGGTTTACATACCGCACCTAGGGAAAAGGTTTCGGCGTCTCTCACAGTAGCCCAGCGAAACCACACAAACATACTCATAACATGATACGAACACATTAGTTAACTCTACACACTATCTTACACATTTATGCTTTTATAAAGCTACCTAAACCGAATCCCCGCCTAGCTTCGCTATAGAGCAGGTTTACTGGACGCACCTAGGGGAAAAGGTTTCGGCGTATCTCATAGTAGCACAGCTAAACCACACAAACATACTCATAACATGATACGAATACATCATTAAACCTCACACCTTATCTTACACATTTATACTTTTATACAGGCCACATAAACTGGATCATTGCTTAACTTTGCTAGAGAGCTGGTTACTTGCCGCACCTAGAGAAAAGGTTTTGGCGGCTCTTACAGTAGCCCAGCCAACCACACAAACATACTCAAAACATGATACATCATTAAACTCCACACCCTATTTTAAACATTCATGCTTTTATAGAGCCTACTAAACAGAACCGTCGCTTTAACTTTGCTAGAGAGCAGTTTTAATTTAGCTAAATGTTTATCCTCGCCTAACTTCGCTGTATAGCATATTTACCTTAGCTAATCGACTCTCCTCGCTTTGACTCCGCTATAGAGCAGGTTTGCTTTAGCTTAGCGACTTTTTACAAGTGCTTCTTCAGAACACTTATCGTGTACCTTTTCTTAGTCTTAATCTCTGCCACTAGTTAGCCTAATCCATTTTTTTACAAGGGGTATGTATAAATCCTATAGACAATAAAATCGCTTCAGGTCTGCTATCCTGGTTAAGTACTCAAATGAGTATTAGTTATTCTATGTCACATACTAGAGAGCTAATGTCTTCACCGTATGTCTACCGCTAGATACATTTCTTTCCCTAGTAAAACCATAAAAAAACTTATAAAAAGCATGTGTTTTTATTATATTTTGTACATTTTAGTATTTAGCTTTGTTCTCTAATCGCTAAAAAAAAATAGAGCATCGCATATATTTTCTTTACAATAAAGTATAATAAAAACTATCAGAAATTAAAGTTCGACAACAGCATTAATGGTCGTCATAGACGGTAGTATTTGTGTTTTATATGTAAAATCGGTAGCAATACTGAAGATATTTATTGTGAAACATTTTATATAAAAGATCGACAACATATTACATCATAATAACAAGTAACTGAGGGCTTATGTTATAATTTGGATGATGCATATGTTATATATCGAAATCTGGTTGCTGTTTATGACGAGCTGGTTGTTAATTATTATTACACTTTTGCTATTACTTGCGACCACACTTTTTGTTAACTAAATGATGTTAAATTGTTAACTTACACTTGGAGGAAATGTTTTCGTTACTTACTTGTAAGACGAAAACGTTTCCTCCAAGTATAAGTTTACAATTTAACATCTTTAGTTAACAAAAGGTCTGGTCGCAAGTAATAGCAAAAGTGTAATAGCATATGTTATAATATATTATGCTATAATATATATATATATATATATATATATATATATTATAATAAATAATATATAGTTTTACAACAATAATAATTATCCACAACAACCAAAGTCTAAAAACTAACGTCATAGACGGTATTATTTGTGTTTTATATGTAAAATCGGTAGCAATACTGAAGATATTTATTGTGAAACATTTTATATAAAAGATCGACAACAATACCAACGTTAGCCATTGTTATATATTCTATAATAAAGATTGACAACAATACCAAAGTTAGCTATTGTTGTATATATTTTATATTAAAGATCGACAACAATGCCAAAGTTAACCATTGTTACATATAAGTTATATTAAAGAACTGCAGCAATGTCAAAATGGCTAATATATGTATCATATTAAAGATCAGCAGCAATGTCCAAATTGCCCATTGTTATATTATGTTTTATGTTAAAGATCGACAACAATGTCAAAGTTAGCCATTGTTGTATATGTTTTATATTAAAGATCGAAAACCATACCCAAGTTATCCATTATTGTGTATGTTTTATGTTAAAGATCAACAACAATGCCAAAGTTAGCCATTGTTACATATGTGCTATATTAGAGATCTGCAGCAATGTCAAAATGGCTATTATATGTATCAATTTAAAGATTGGCAGCAATGTCAAAATGGCTATTATAAGTATCATATTAAAGATCTGCAGCAACGTCAACAAGGCTATTATATGTATTATATTAAAGATCGGCAGCAATATCAAAATGGCTATTATGTATCATATTAAAGATCGGCAGCAATGTCAAAATGGCTATTATATGTATCATATTAAAGATCGGCAGCAATGTCAACAAGGCTATTATATGTATTATATTAAAGATCTGCAGCAATGTCAAAATGGCTATTATATGTATTATATTAAAGATCGGCAGCAATGTCAAAATGGCTATTATATGTATCATATTAAAGATCGGCAGCAATGTCAACAAGGCTATTATATGTATCATATTAAAGATCGGCAGCAATGTCAACAAGGCTATTATATGTATTATATTAAAGATCTGCAGCAATGTCAAAATGGCTATTATATGTATTATATTAAAGATCTGCATCAATGTCAACAAGGCTATTATATGTATTATATTAAAGATCGTCAGCAATGTCAAAATGGCTATTATATGTATTATATTAAAGATCGGCAGCAATGTCAACAAGGCTATTATATGTATTATATTAAAGATCTGCAGCAATGTCAAAATGGCTATTATATGTATTATATTAAAGATCGGCAGCAATGTCAAAATGGCTATTATATGTATCATATTAAAGATCGGCAGCAATGTCAACAAGGCTATTATATGTATCATATTAAAGATCGGCAGCAATGTCAACAAGGCTATTATATGTATTATATTAAAGATCTGCAGCAATGTCAAAATGGCTATTATATGTATTATATTAAAGATCTGCAGCAATGTCAACAAGGCTATTATATGTATTATATTAAAGATCGGCAGCAATGTCAAAATGGCTATTATATGTATTATATTAAAGATCGGCAGCAATGTCAAAATGGCTATTATATGTATCATATTAAAGATCGGCAGCAATGTCAAAATGGCTATTATATGTATCATATTAAAGATCGGCAGCAATGTCAACAAGGCTATTATATGTATTATATTAAAGATCGGCAGCAATGTCAAAATGGCTATTATATGTATTATATTAAAGATCTGCAGCAATGTCAACAAGGCTATTATATGTATTATATTAAAGATCGGCAGCAATGTCAAAATGGCTATTATATGTATCATATTAAAGATCGGCAGCAATGTCAAAATGGCTATTATATGTATTATATTAAAGATCGGCAGCAATGTCAAAATGGCTATTATATGTATCATATTAAAGATCGGCAGCAATGTCAAAATGGCTATTATATGTATTATATTAAAGATCTGCAGCAATGTCAACAAGGCTATTATATGTATTATATTAAAGATCGGCAGCAATGTCAAAATAGCTATTATATGTATCATATTAAAGATTGGCAGCAATGTCAACAAGGCTATTATATGTATTATATTAAAGATCGGCAGCAATGTCAAAATGGCTATTATATGTATCATATTAAAGATCTGCAGCAATGTCAACAAGGCTATTATATGTATCATATTAAAGATCGGCAGCAATGTCAACAAGGCTATTATATGTATTATATTAAAGATCGGCAGCAATGTCAAAATGGCTATTATATGTATCATATTAAAGATCGGCAGCAATGTCAACAAGGCTATTATATGTATTATATTAAAGATCGGCAGCAATGTCAAAATGGCTATTATATGTATCATATTAAAGATCGGCAGCAATGTCAACAAGGCTATTATATGTATTATATTAAAGATCGGCAGCAATGTCAAAATGGCTATTATATGTATCATATTAAAGATCGGCAGCAATGTCAAAATGGCTATTATATGTATCATATTAAAGATCTGCAGCAATGTCAACAAGGCTATTATATGTATTATATTAAAGATCGGCAGCAATGTCAAAATGGCTATTATATGTATCATATTAAAGATCGGCAGTAATGTCAACAAGGCTATTATATGTATTATATTAAAGATCGGCAGCAATGTCAAAATGGCTATTATATGTATCATATTAAAGATCTGCAGCAATGTCAACAAGGCTATTATATGTATCATATTAAAGATCGGCAGCAATGTCAACAAGGCTATTATATGTATTATATTAAAGATCGGCAGCAATGTCAAAATGGCTATTATATGTATCATATTAAAGATCTGCAGCAATGTCAACAAGGCTATTATATGTATTATATTAAAGATCTGCAGCAATGTCAACAAGGCTATTATATGTATTATATTAAAGATCGGCAGCAATGTCAAATTGGCTATTATATGTATCATATTAAAGATCTGCAGCAATGTCAACAAGGCTATTATATGTATTATATTAAAGATCTGCAGCAATGTCAACAAGGCTATTATATGTATTATATTAAAGATCGGCAGCAATGTCAAAATGGCTATTATATGTATCATATTAAAGATCGGCAGCAATGTCAAAATGGCTATTATATGTATCATATTAAAGATCGGCAGCAATGTCAAAATGGCTTTTATATGTATCATATTAAAGATCGGCAGCAATGTCAAAATGGCTATTATATGTATCATATTTAAGATCGGCAGCATTGTCAAAATTGCCCATTGTTATATTATGTGTTTTATATTAAAGATCGACAACAATGCCAAAGTTAGCCATTGTTACATTTGTGTTATATTAGAGATCTGCAGCAATGTCAAAATGGCTAATATATGTATCATATTAAAGATCGGCAGCAATGTCAAAATGGCTATTATATGTATCATGTTAAAGATCGGCAGCAATGTCAAAATTGCTATTATATGTATCATATTTAAGATCGGCAGCATTGTCAAAATTGCCCATTGTTATATTATGTGTTTTATATTAAAGATCGACAACAATGCCAAAGTTAGCCATTGTTACTTTTGTGTTATATTAGAGATCTGCAGCAATGTCAAAATGGCTAATATATGTATCATATTAAAGATCGGCAGCAATGTCAAAATTACCCATTGTTATATTATATGTTTTATGTTCAAGATCATCTGAAGATGAAATTAATAATAATTATATATGTTGTGTTTTACGAAATCTTTATCGTATGTTGTTTGTTAGTATACAGCTATAACCTTTTTATTTAAGAGAGTATATTTGTATGAACACAAAAAAACATGTCTCTATTCTTAAAAACGATATTTTTAGCAAACAAATCTTTGATTCTTTAACGAAATGCAAGACGTCATCTATTCCTCAGCATTAAATAATTATCTAGACTGAGAATGCCTAAGACGGAAAAATACAATTGGAAATTATTCAAGAAAGGCTTGTCGAGGAAAAGGCTTAATATAGGACACGAGTCAATATTTATTTTAAACAATTAAAGTTCTGTGGCATTCAAATTGAAACATTACATTGAATATACATATAATGAAAACATATACATTGAAATATTAAATATTTATATAAAGATTGCTTACATCAGCCTGTATTATTTTAAAAAAACAATTACTTAAAAAGCATTAATTAAAATTGTAATTTAATATCACTTAATGTTTTTAAAACTAGAGTTTATCTAAGTGTAGAATATTAACCGAGAGAATAATGATTTATGGCGGTGTATAATTGAATGTTTTAATATGTCTACTTTTATTTGAATTTTAATCACTTATTTTTCTATTTAGCTCTACCAATGTAATTATACAATTTAACTGTAATAGCGATAGTTGCTACTATTCAGTTGGGAATGAATTTTAAAAAATAGAATTTATAACGGGTCTCCTTTTAAAAATTGGTTTTTATGAGATAATAGAAAATCTAACATTTTATTTAATTACAGTCTAATTTCATTAAAACTAGTTGTTCAATTCTCAAAGTAAGCCAAGGTATCCAAAATATTTCCAAGATAATAAACTCCATTATAAAGGATATATTTAAGAGGATAAATCCAACAGCTTTGTTTTTATATTAACATCATAATAACAAGTAACTGAGGGCTTATGTTATAATTTGCATGATGCATATGTTATATATCGAAATCTGGTTGCTGTTTATGACGAGCTGGTTGTTAATTATTATTACACTTTTGCTATTACTTGCGACCACACTTTTTGTTAACTAAAGGTTGTTAAATTGTTAACTTACACTTGGAGGAAACGTTTTCGTTACTTACTGGTAAGACAAAAACGTTTCCTCCAAGTATAAGTTTACAATTTAACGTCTTTAGTTAACAAAAAGTCTGGTCGCAAGTAATAGCAAAAGTGTAATAGCATATGTTATAATATATTATGCTATATATATATATATATATATATATATATATATGTATATATTTATAAATATATATATATATTTATATATAATATAATAAATAATATATAATTTTACAACAATAATAATTATCCACAACAACCAAAGTCTAAAACCTAACGTAGGCCAATATGCCATTACCAGATGTTAGTAAGTTTATACAATAATTTTTTCTGTAAAAGAGAACTCAGTTAAAATTTTGATTTAAAAGGTTTTGAATACATTTTATTTACTTGAAACATATGGTTCACAATGTTTTTAAGATTTTGGCATTAAACAGTCTGTTTCCAGATTTAAGTGTTTGCCAAGAGAAATCAGTTAATTTGACTTGTGGCTATCTACTACAAACTATTTACCGCCTCGCTTTATGTTCCGATCCCGTGTTACTAAAGCAATGTAATGTAAGCTAAAGCTAGTTGAATATTTAACAAAAACATTTCAAATGTCCGCGAAATAAAGAGCCTGGCAACGGCGAGCTGTCTTCTTACACCCGCGCTCTCTGACGTCAGTGCCTCCGAAATATGCCGGCGTATATATTTTAAATTGCTTTCATTCATATGGCTTGGGTTTTGTACCCGACAAAATAAGGTTTGAACCATTACAAAATAAGGTGAATAATATATAATTGGAAGGGAAATGGGTCTTGACTTGTTACGAACGGCAAAGCAATTATTATTTAATGGCACAGTGGTGTGTGTACGCTGTACGAGTAGGGCTTCTGACGTATCAAAAATAGAAAGGCAGAGATGTTCCCCTTTTCTTAGTTGGGGGTGTAGTCGAATTCGTCCGATCTGTGTCAATCCCCCCAGTAGAAAGATCAAGCTGGTCCAACGGGGACACACATGAACAAATTACAGAAATAATTGTTAGGTTAGACTAGGTTATTACTAACCTGATATTAGTCTGGGTATTATAACTTCATTTGGTAAAAGTAAAAGCCTGTTAAGACTATCAAATTGGTATCAATTAAGACCAGACAGGGAATATGCGCCTACTGAAGCCTTGCTCTAGCACAAGAAGTAGCGACTATCAGCATTTCCTCTACACTTAACGCAACGCTCTGTATTAACTTCCAGCTGTAAAAGTTAATCCTCAACGATTTTAAGGTTTTATACAGTGGAGTTTTGTTCTTGATTTTAGTTGCCAAAATGACTTTTTGTTGTAAAGTGTCAATATATTCTCAACTATTGCTATAGTGATTCACACTATTCGTAATTGAAATTAATCAAGGAATTTTAGTATTAAGATAACTAAATGTAAGGCTGAGCCCTTGCAAATGTACCCCTATAGACGTGCCCTATTCTTATTATTTACTGCTATTGTTGTTTAATTACGTATTTCAACTACACGTCAATCTAACCCTTTAATTTTCTCTTATTTCTCATAAACTGAATCACTATTTAACACCAAGTTTCTAAATAACAAGGCCAAGTAACGTTTCGTCCCTATTTAGTAAGCTTCAACCAGTCACTAAGAAAGAAATCCTTAAAATTAAACACCAACACAGATAAGCTTTATTATTGCAAAAGCTTAACGGTAACACTTGGACATCCTCTAAATTCGGAAACTGTCTGCAATGGTTTGAACTGATGACAAGTTGTAACTCGGGAAACTGCTGAATACGCTGAGATTAGGCGCGCCGCATTAACCCCACTACACCAGTATCAAAGGGCGATTCTTTAATAGCGGTCTTTAATAATATACTTTTAGTAAAATCCTCTTTTACATTCAGAAAACAAGATTAAATCACTGTCATTCAACTAACGTAGTTTATGATACTATTTTCAATAGTTGTACACCAAAAGCAATTACACTCGAATGTTTTTGGTTTCGTTTTAATTTGAACAAAGAAGCCCTTAATTTAGTTAAAACGAATATATTGTATTTATGGCCGCCAAAGTGGAAACATCAAAGCGTAGCGCCGGATATTACAGCGTTACAGTGCAATGGAATATTACTTGTTGTTCCCCGTTATCGGAATTATTAACGATAGATAATTTGAACAGGATATACAAGGAGAGTGGGATCTAACAGAAGCATTCCATCTAATACCATATTAGAGTTTCCGTTCCTCTTTATCGAGTAGCAATCGGTGGGAATTCCCTTTCGATCGACTTGCGCTACGCCAAAACATTTTGCACTGTCCGTGATTATCGTCATATTCTTCGTACGTACGTGTGGCGTCCAAGTAAAACTACATACAAGAGTCATACAGCCGTATTTATTGTGAGCTATTAACCTGTATCCCGCATTATTGTAAACTTATCCACGCGGTCTAACGGTTTTTATAGGTGTTCAAACGTTACACGTAAAACTGTGTCCGTTTGTGTTTTCAACTGTTTGTACCTTTGATGCAGTAAGGGTTGACCTGGACAGAACAAGTTGATTTCATTCTTGCAGCATATACAGTAGTGCTTCACTCTTATCGTTTGTGAAACCTTTTCACAAAGAAGGTTCATGTTCCATTGTAAGATTTAATGAAGCTACAATTTATAAAATTAGGAGCTTTGTATTCACGTATTTTTTTAACGTAGTGTGTAGAGCTTAGCATTTTTACTTTAATATTTTTAAGTGATTCATTTTTTCTTTTTTCAATTAATTTTACTAGTTCACACTCTCCTTATTTATCTTGTTCGAATTTTTAATCTTCAATAAAATACTTTTAACTCATTCACTTAAGCACTTGATACATTTTTTTTAAACTTGTGGTGCATGGCACTTGATGTTAATACAGTTCTTTTAAATATTAATTTTGTAAATTAATTAAATTATTTAGTTTTAGTTTTACATGGGAGGAAACGCTTCACAAAAGAAGTAAGGTATGCAATATAGTACTTTCGTTCTACTCGGGTTATAATTGATAATTTATGATTTCATAAAACGGCTGACTTTACGTTATAGGTTATGTGATGCAGTAGCTATTTTAACGGATGACGGCTGTGTTGCTTTGTTTTTTTAAATTGTAATCTCTCTCTCTCTCTCTCTCTCTCTCTCTCTCTCTCTATATATATATATATATATATATATATATATATACACATATACAAATGAATGTTTGTATGTTTTATGTATGCACCTTACACATTACTAAATCACTGAACCGAAGATAATGAAATTTAGAGGGATTGTTTAACATATTCCCTGGATAGTTCGTGTGAAGTTTGGTGTAGATCCATCCACAGTGCCTCGCCCCAGAGGCTTAGGATGGTTCATTGTAAAGCCTTCCATAAGTCTAATGTTAAATTGCGTATCCATACTACTGTTACGTAATTAAACTATTTATATGAATGTATGTGTGTATTTATGTATGAGGCTTATGCGATACTAAACCACTGATCCACATTCCTGGGAAGGTTTCTGCTATAGCACGACTTTAGGACGTAGCCGGGGGGCACAGGGCCATGTAACCCCCCAAAGTAATTAACTTTAATAAAAACATACTAATCCACAAACGGCGCTAGGTTTTAGCAAACAAGGTTTCCGACGGTATAAGAATTTTTTTGAACATGTATTTCTTTACGTATTTTGTAAGTACCAAAGTAGCATAAAGTATGACTTTCTATCTTATCTCATCCTAAGACATTTCATTGAATTCATTCCAAATTTTGGTTGCCAAACATCACTCAACAAATTAAAATTATTTGAACCTAATTTTGAAAACCCTTGCTTATCACATTAACAGCTGTATGTGCCTTGCTCACGGGTTGGAATTCCTTTTGATTTATTTTTGTACGCACTAGAGAAAATATACTACAAATATTTTATGTCCAAGTACACTTTAATAAGTAATATCAATCATGAAATTTTACTGTCCCAGTTATCTCAATCGACTACTATAAGTTTAGCTGTTATTATGTAAATAAAATACTAAATTTGGTTCAGCTAATTTTGACATGCATTCATTAATTTTCAGGTGGTACGAGGTTTGCCGGGTCAGCCAGTAATTTAATAAAAAGTGAGTAAAATAAAATTGTTCTTTGTTGATCTAAGAATGAATTTACTTTAAAATATGTTTTTTATATTACCTGTTTAAAATTACATTGTTACTTTTTACTTGAAATAGTCTTAAGTAACGTTATATTTTCAAGTTGGCGTGTGACTATTGTACAGGTCAGCGAGTCAAACTCTGTCTATCCGCTGCCCGTCCCAACTAAACTTGCTTTCAGATAGATTCCCTTTACTTTTGCCAACATCCCGTTACCTGCAGCCAGCGTTAAAAAGCCACCCCCTCCCTTCTCGGAATGACCAGCTTACTGTACAGTAAAACTCTGATTCTCCTATCCGAATACCATGAACTCTTATTAATTTTCCTTATTTTTCACTTCTTTAACCCCTCATAGTGACCTTATTCTCGCTCTGTCATTTCCTATAATACAGAACAACGTATATTTTTTTAAAATGAATTTTCTGTCTCTTTCCCTCTGTTTCTCTTCCTACAAAATAATACGCGATTATTAAACTGCTCACTTTTTCCCCTTAAATTTCCCTCTTTTATCGTTTCCCCCTTTGTTAATTTAACCTCTAAGTAACTAATTTTGCAACAAACCCCTCTAACATTTTTCAGTCACCTTTTTTTCGTTTAATTGCTTTAATATTTATAACTTGGTTTTAATCTCGTCGTTTATCCAGTTGTTGTCGGAAAATTAGCGCATAATTGTATTTTAATATATTTCCAACCGAATCCTCATCTATCGATTTTACCCCTGGTATTCAGAATTCCGCTAGATATTATCGCAGCGGGCATAAATAAGAAACTCAGATCTGACACACTCATGACAAGAGACCAATAACTATATTGAATATTCTATTCCGTGATATGTTTGCTTCAAGTCTGTTTATAGCTGTCACCAACCCGTAATGTATGCGGAATCAATTTCCTGATAGAGGAACTACAATGTTCCTTTCCCACTCGTCGTAGCAGGTCAAGTAGTGGAAGGTTGGAAAACTTTGGGAGAGAAGAAAGTACGTTTTACTTTAATGAGCAAGCGATACTACCAACACAAGCTTTAGTTTGATTTTATTTGAGCTCCAGGCAGATTCACACTTCCAACTTACCCTTTCGTTCTCACATATCCATCCGTACGGTTTAAAACAATGATCCTTACGGAGATATTTGGACGTCCTCGAGTGCGAGGCTAAGAGCAATCTATGCCCTCGCCTTATTAATAGTTTGCCCTTATCATATCCGCGCCGTAATCCTTACACCAATAACTCAAGCGTTGAGAGTTGATTTATATATATATATATATATATATATATATATATATATAAATCAATATATATATATATCGAATTTTCAATCTTTAATAAAATACTTTTTATTCATCCACACAAGTTCAAATACATTTCTTCAAACTTGTACAGAAGGGCACTTGATGTTAATACATTTTTCAAATATTAATTCTTATATAAGATAATTTGCCGTGTGCAAGTGATGTCCAGTCTGCCTCGATGTTAAGGATCTCCATTAAGTGCACTTGCAGTAGCTTTTGTCTTACGGAACAAAAATAGAAAACAAAAGAAAAGTATTTCGACAAGATTTCTAAACTACTTTTATTTAAAGTAAACAATTTTTTTTAATATTCTTTAAAATACATAATGTATAAATATCCTTTTATGATCAGTCCTTAAACTTGGAATTTCACTCCAAGAAGAGTTTTGTTTCCTAATACAAAACTTTAGCAATTTTGAGCAGCGTTTATAATTAATTACATACTTCAGTAGTTGTAAGAGTTTTACATATTTTCACAATGAAGCTAAAATAATAAAACTTTATACTTTTTTAACATTCTCTTTTAACACGATTTTTTTCTAATGTTTAATTGCTGAAGTATGGGTCGCGCTAACTATCTCTAAGTAAAATTACAAGTAACTGAGAATTAGAATTTGGGGAAAAGACTAAACATATATATATTTACAGATTTATATTTATTGCAGAATCAGTTAATTTTTGTAAAACGTAAAATGTAACCGACATTATATTATAAGATTTAAAGACTGACAAGATACTTAAATAGAAGCTCCCTCTAGGCCACAAAAATGTTTGTATTTTACTTTGGCTTCTGTGTTGACATTTTGTACTTGAAAGTTCACAAGTGAGGTTGAAGACATTAATTATGCGTAATATAATTAAACTCATGAATTATAAACACAGATTTGTAAACTGATAAAACATGGATTAGTGGTAAAGTGATAATGTGACGAAAGGCCATTTATCAACCTGAGGCTTTGTGAACTCTCGAAACACATAGAGAGATTTTCAGCGCCAGGATGACTTCGCCTCTGATACCGGATGTTTTTATATCCTTTCCTAATAGTGGATAATCACAGTAAATTCCGTATGCGAAAACTAAACTCTAGGCCAACTTAAACAGCTGTAAGATTTCTTACATTTCATTTCGTTCCATTTACTTAATTTTACAAACACTTGGAGTTAAAAAGAGGATAAGTCGGTTATACTCGCGTATACACATGTTCTATAAGAGCTCCGTTAAATATGAAGCAACACTCGTCCCGTTCTTGGAGGTTTTGCATCACTCAAACTACATCGGATTCAGTTTCACACACACACACACACACACACACACACACACACACACACACCACATACACACACCCCCCCCCCCCACACACACACACTCATATATATATTTTTTTAAGATTTAAAATATTTACCTTGTGTCCGTGGTCCTTAATGAGTAGGTTATTTGTGTGTGCACGTGCATGTGTGAGTGTGTGTGTGTTTGTGTGTGTGTGTGTGTGTGTGTGTGTGTTTGTGTGTGTGTGTGTGTGTGTGTACACCTTTTTGAAACTAATGAAAAGTACTTAAGTGTTACCATATAGCAGTTTTATCTTAGTAAATATACTAGTTTGTTCTAAAAATCACAACTTAAAATAAATCTATTATTGCCATTACACTTTTCGCTAGAGAGTTATTTATAGAAAAAACTGATCCAAACTCTTTAGCAAATCTTATACTAATATACGAGTTTCCCCAACGTTATTTGAGCGATACAAAAGCCTCCAAGTGAAGGCATCTTTAATAAATCTACATTTTGTCTTACTTTCAAATATAAAAATGATTACGTTTTAGTGACGAATATCTTCACGCTTTTGATGGAGATACTTTGTCGGCGGTAATTCCATTAGGGAGCAGCAATAATATCTTCTTTGAGAGCGGTAATAATGTTAAAGGTGAATTTTTGTTCAAAATACATCGAACGTCTGTGATATCTAGAGTGCAGCTGAGTAACCAACTTATATACGTCGGGTCAACTTGGCCATGTTTGTCTGGTCGGCTTGTCATTATTTGTTCCACGTTATGTAGAAACGTACCGTGAAGCAATAAATATTCTGTAATAAATAGTATCTGTAGTGTCCTGTAGCCTTCTGACTGCGTAAAACAGGTTAACGACTATTACCAGGGACTATCCATACCTTTTCCTATGTTCCAGACATCTCTCTTCAGCTCTTCCTTTACACGGAGGCGTAGCTTCAAGACAGTGCATCTGTAGTGTTCTGTAGCCTTCTGACTGCGTAAAGCAGGTCTAACCATACCTTTCCCTATATTACAGACATCTCTCTTCAGCTCTTCCTTTACACGGAGGCGTAGCTTCAAGACAGTGCATCTGTAGTGTTCTGTAGCCTTCTGACTGCGTAAAGCAGGTCTAACCATACCTTTCCCTATATTCCAGACATCTCTCTTCAGCTCTTCCTTTACACGGAGGCGTAGCTTCAAGACAGTGCATCTGTAGTGTTCTGTAGCCTTCTGACTGCGTAAAGCAGGTCTAACCATACCTTTCCCTATATTCCAGACATCTCTCTTCAGCTCTTCCTTTACACGGAGGCGTAGCTTCAAGACAGTGCATCTGTAGTGTTCTGTAGCCTTCTGACTGCGTAAAGCAGGTCTAACCATACCTTTCCCTATATTCCAGACATCTCTCTTCAGCTCTTCCTTTACACGGAGGCGTAGCTTCAAGACAGTGCATCTGTAGTGTTCTGTAGCCTTCTGACTGCGTAAAGCAGGTCTAACCATACCTTTCCCTATATTCCAGACATCTCTCTTCAGCTCTTCCTTTACACGGAGGCGTAGCTTCAAGACAGTGCATCTGTAGTGTTCTGTAGCCTTCTGACTGCGTAAAGCAGGTCTAACCATACCTTTCCCTATATTCCAGACATCTCTCTTCAGCTCTTCCTTTACACGGAGGCGTAGCTTCAAGATAGTGCATCTGTAGTGTCCTGTAGCCTTCTGACTGCGTAAAGCAGGTCTAACCATACCTTTCCCTATATTCCAGACATCTCTCTTCAGCTCTTCCTTTACACGGAGGCGTAGCTTCAAGACAGTGCATCTGTAGTGTCCTGTAGCCTTCTGACTGCGTAAAACAGGTTAACGGCTATTACCAGGGACTAACCATACCTTTCCCTATATTCCAGACATCTCTCTTCAGCTCTTCCTTTACACGGAGGCGTAGCTTCAAGACAGTGCATCTGTAGTGTCCTGTAGCCTTCTGACTGCGTAAAACAGGTTAACGGCTATTACCAGGGACTAACCATACCTTTCCCTATATTCCAGACATCTCTCTTCATCTCTTTCTTTTAGACGGAGGCGTAGCTTCAAGATCAAGTGCATCTGTGGCCACGATTAAGAGTTAGCGTCTCTGCTACGTTTCTCTCCCCTTTCAGAGTAAAAAAAAAACATTTGGAGGAAGAATTTACGTTAATTTCTTTTATTACAAATGTTTGTTTATACTACTTGTTTCCTATTTCCCGTTTGTACGAGTAAAATTATAACATTTACAATCATTAAAACAAGTGCATTTTACAATATGTATAAAGCTTGCTCTTCCTCATCTTTCCATTTGTCATCATTAACTTAATATCAATTAGCTAATGATAATATAGTTAATTAATTCCTCTCCGAAAGTCACGCGCTCACGGCCATAAGCGTGACGCAGTACATACGGCTTTGTTTCTCCCTCACTCCACAATGTTGCGTTTCGAATCAAATAAGTTACATATAACTGTTACACTGTAGTGAATCGTTCGTCAGTGTTTAGTTGTTGCAGTAGTTGGAAGAACTTGCTGTGAACTGTACTTAATATAGAGCACTGTGAACTGTACTTTTCGCGATGCCATTTCACTTTGTTACAGGAAATTTTAGAAAGAAGTAAAATGGTTTCCATCGCGCAATGCTTTCTCTATAAAGGCGGTTTTATTATAAATTAGAGTAAAACTTTTCCCGTTTGCAGAACAGAAGGGAACTGGCGCAAAGGAACTTGAAAGCAAACCCTGGAGCAGATAAAGGCACAAGGAACAGTTTTAACTTGTACTAATGAACCAAGTATTATCGCGGGAAGCTGGTCCAACTGAAGTCACGATTCGATAATAAATGTACGCGATTAGATTAATAATAGCTTTATTGCATTTACTATTATCGGTTCACCTTTATTTTCTGCAAATCTTCAACTTTATTCTACACTTTTCAATAGTAAACCCTCACTAGGTCTCAAAACAAGGGGATACTAGTTCGCTGGATTAAAGGAATAGTACAACCCTTAGGACTCTAAATTCTTTACTGATCCTAGCCCAATTATAAGGAAGCGTGAATTAGTATTTGATAATTAAATCACTTACAGAAACTTTACGTACATTTTGCCGGCACGGATTACATCATCAGAAGGTTACAACTGAAGTAGGAAAAATTCCCATAAACAATATTTTTGTAAATCAATTTCGGCTTAGGTCAACAAAGAAACATTTCATTTTAGTTACTAATGGTTCAATATTTACAAATAATATAAATAAAGCAACATAACCTAACCGTTAAAACAGCTGTTCTACCCCATAACCTATAACATAAAATCAGCTGTAATATCAAATCATATGTTATCACTTATTTTAAGCCAAATGGTATGAAATAACTACATTGCGTACATTTCCTCTTTCATGGAAAGTTTTCTCCCATATAATCATAAAATTAATTCATTAAATTTATTTTTTATCAATTTTCATTTCAAAAAACTGTAGTAACATCGTATCATCCTCAAATAAAATGTATTTGAACTTCAGTGGATGGTTAAAAAGTATTTTATTAATGATTGAAAACTTGAACCAGATATATACAGAAAGAGTGAGAAGTAAAAGAAGGAATAGAAAAAAAATGTAAGTTTCTGTAATGTAAAGCCCAGAAGGCACAAAACGCCACTCCACTCAGCACACGTTTCACTTAGCAGCAACCCCCCCCCACTCTAGTAAGATGGAGCAACCACGCACATATCCTAACTTATAAATTTCAAAACCAACAAACTATTTTCTACTTACAACCAATATTTCAAACCACAATAAATTGTACATATCAGAGCTTACACAAGGGGTTACTGTTCAAAACATGTATGAAAGAAGTCGAATATTTAATATAACAAACCAAGATATATCAATATTGTCTCATGTAAACGTAAAGGTTAAAATGTCAATTTAGATGTTTCACTATCGTGAAGTCCTACACGGACGTCCTTAAAAACGTTATTAACGGCCCCGGTCTCGCTTTCGAAAGCACTTCTGAGACCTGCGATCGTCGTCCGTCTACGGTGATACGTCTACGCGCATCTCGGTCATCACCGTGTCACAAGTTTTCTATTCCTGAACAGTAGCCGTGATCATCGTTACCATCTGCGTTGTATCTACCAAAAAACACAAAGTACGGTGATTGTAGTTGTATGTGACCGATGATCATTGGTTGCACCAAAAGCCGATGATTATGGGTCACATAGACATTCGGTGATCATCGGTCGCACAAAAAGGTGGTTAAATATGGGTCATCATTCGGTGATCATTGGTCGCACGAAAATGCGGTGATATAAGGGTCACATAGACATTTGGTGATAATCGGTCGAACGAAAAGCAGTGGTTATGGATCACACGGACATTCAGAGTTCATCGGCCACACGAAAATACAGTAATATATGGGTCACACGGTCATTCGGTAATCATAGGTCGAGCGAAAAGGCGATTTTCTTGGGTCACACAGACATTCCGTTATTTTCGGTCGCACGTAAAGACATTGGTTATGGGCTGTAAGACGACGGTCTACGAACATTTCCTTCTCTTCCTTGCCCTCATCATCGCCTACATAGACGGCTTGAAATGTAGTATATTTTGGACAACCTATTTAACGTAATAAACTTGTAAAATCTCAAAGAACAGGGGAAAATACGTTCCTCATCTCCATCCTTTCCTTAACATTATGAAGATACATATCCAGGAATAACCTACGTCCTACAGGAGCTAGCCTCTTTATAGTGTGTAAGTGCATACTGGGAGCGCACGTATACAAAGAGAAATAGATGTTGAACAAGTGAAACTGTCTTATTTTTACGCAACATTTAGCAAAGTAAATACAACTAATTTCATTGTTGACATTGTGTATTTATTTATCAGTCCACATTTTGCATTGTATGAAAGCAATTAGCGAAACACTAACCTATTGCTCGGCGTTAGTTTGTATCGGCATTGTCGGATGAGAACAGTTTCTCCATACATATTTTTAGGTTCTTAGAAGGGCTTGATAAATTAATAAGGAACTGCAGACTAAATAGCGATGTATTAATTCTCACACTTTTATGTCTACTATTGTTTACACTCTGCATATATTAAAGCGTGCACACGGTTTTAAATAATTCTACGAATAACTAATGATATTGCTGATAGTCTGTTTATACATAACACGCACTATCACTACGTCACTAAAGCTTGTACTCTGATGACGACGTTTCACACGTCTTCCTCCTTCAAGCATAACAAAACCTTTATATATCCTCACACCGATTCTAGTACTTTCTACCCCCTTTACTTCCAGCAGGTTAAAGTTTCCAGAAACGGTCACCACACCGTTCCATCGTAACAGGCTATGATTACAATCCCCTGCTCTCAGTTGATCTGGTGGAGTTCGTCTCGTCCCAGCGGTGGGCCGGTGACCAGTCAAGGTCGAAAGACTCGGGGCACCAAGCCCGCTAGTCACCCGGATGGGAGTCACAAGTTTGAGGTTGGATTCGTGGGGGTAGAGGTTCATTAACTGGGTAGTAGACCTCCCAACTTTATGGCTAAAAAGTGTGTTCTTTACCAAGGGAGATAAGAGCCGAGAGGTAGGTGCTCCTGTGCTACACTATACTCCTTAACCATCTTTTATTTTTTTCGTGTTTTCGAACAGAACAACCGCACTGCTCTCTCTTGATAACCCACACGATATG
>JBAIZL010000032.1:247500-345000 GCA_036971475.1 Prosapia bicincta | reverse complement strand
TAAAGGAGAGAGAAAGAAAACAGCTGACCGTTAGGAGAGATAAAGAAAGAAAGCCGCTATCACCTTCTATGAAAGGATCAGGGAGATAAATAGAACATCTAATATAACATTTACGGAAGAATCTGAACACTTATATAAAGGAGAGAGAAAGAAAACAGCTGACCGTTAGGAGAGATAAAGAAAGAAAGCCGCTATCACCTTCTATGAAAGGATCAGGGAGATAAATAGAACATCTAATAGAATAATTAAGGGAGAAACTGAACAGTTATCTAAAGGAGAGAGAGAGAGAGAGAGAAAACAGCTGACCTTAAAAGAATTAAAGGGAGAAAGCTGCTATCACCTAGTATGAAAAAATCATGGAGATAATTAGAACAGCTGTTCTGTTAAGGGAGAAACTGAACAGTTATCTGAACGAGAGAGAGAGAGAGAGAGAGAGAGAGACAACAGCCTATAGTTAAGAGAGAGATTAAGAGCGAAAGCCGCTTTTATCTTCTATGCAAGGGTCGGGGAGAAACTGAACAGTTATCTGAAAGTGAGAGAGAAAACAGCTAACCGTTAAGAGAGGTAGAGAGAGAAAGCCGCTATCGACTTGTATAAAAGGATCAGGGACATAGATAGTACAGCTGTAATGTTAATGGAGAAATTGGACAGTTATATGGAAGAGGGAGAGAGAGAGAAAATAGCTGACCATTAAGAGAAATAAAGAGAGAAAGCCGCTATCACTTTGTTTAAAAGGATCAGAGAGGTAAATCGAACAGCTGTACTGTTAAAAGAGAAACTGGATAGTTATCTAAAAGAGAGGGAGATAGAAAGAGATAGGAAACACCTGACCGTTAAGAGAGATAAAGAGAGAAAGCTGCTATCACTTAGTATGAAAGGATCAGGGAGATAATAGTACGGCTGTACTGTTAGAGCAGAAAGTGAACAGTTATCTGAAAGAGCGGGAGAAAGAGAGAGAGAGAGATCAGATGACCGTTAAGAGAGATAAAGAGAGAAAGTCGGTACCACCTAGTATGAAAGGATCAGGGAGATAAATAGTGCAGGTGTTCTGTTAAAGGAGAAACTGAACAGTTTTCTGAAAGAGAGAGAGAGAACAATCTATTGTTAAGAGAGAAATTAAGAGCGAAAGCCGCTATTATCTTCTATACAAAGATCGGGGAGATAAATAGAACAGCTGTACTGTTAAGGGAGAAACTGAAGAGAGAGAAATTCGAGAGAGAGAGAGAGAGAGAGAGAGAGAAGTAAAAAAAGCTGTCCAGTATAAAAATACAGAAAAAATTTATCCGTGAGAGAAAAGGAAATAAAATAGTTGTTCTTTGAGAGAGTGAGCGAAAGAGAGAGAAATAGAACATCTGTACTCGAGGAAGAAATAGAACTGTCGTTTAAAAGAGAGAGAGAGAGAGAGAGAAAATAGCCGTTCTGTAGAGAGAACAACTGCCTATCTAGGTGACACTTAACACCGGTTCTTGTGAAAGAGAGACAGAGAAAGAGAGATAGAGAGAGAGAATCAGCTGCCTTGTTTAAAGGGAAAACCTTGTCTGCACTACACCAATGCTAAATTTGTAATAACTCAAGTAAACAACAGTACAAAGTATTAACTGACTTTAGTATTGCTATAGTAATACTTCAAAGTTATGCCAATAAATAATTACTCTTATTTAGTCAGTTATGTTATTTCTGAAAACAATTCTTTGCAACTTTATTGTAATAGTGTTGATTAGTAAGTATACTAAAAGACAAAAACCATGATTTCATGAAAACATTACATTAAAACTTTGATTTTGGAGCTAAATACGATATATAACTTGTTGGTTCGACTTGCATGGTCTGCCGCGGAGTTTTTGTAGTTCAGTAAAACCATTATTGTGACCCTCGTCGCAAATGAATAAATGGTTTGTCACAGTAAGTGGAAGATTGATTGCGGCCTCTGACCGACTGTTCCCATCTTTAATCGTTAAATTTGGTACCACAAAGCCTATAGGCAATAAATACGCTGCTGATAACCGTATTGCGACATCTCGCAGGTTTGCTTTGCTATTCCTTGTTGGTACAGCTGTGATAACTTCGTAGCAAACTGCTATAATATTATAATTATTAATTTGTTTAATCTAACATCGGTTTTACAGAACGTAATTCGGTTACCGTCTGATTAGCAGTTTATTTTGCATTGATTACTTAAAATTATTCAAAGTGTTTCAAATAATAATTTTAGGGATTAACAGATTTTGTATAATTGTAAAGTATCAATAAGAGATTTGAATAGGTTAGGGACATATTATTCCAGCGGGATATAAATAAAGCATTATAACTCAAATGTTATAACGCAAAGAGTACACAAGTCTTCATGACCCCGGTGGGGAATATGTCTACGTAAGGTAAGCGACTCTGCTACATGATGTCATGTTTTTACACTTTCCGTAGTGTAGGAAAGATTTATCCTATTGTACGTCCTTCCCAATGCCACCTTTCTTATCCTCCTTCTTACAAGGGGCTGTAACAGTACACAAAACCTCATGACTCTTTGAGCACCATGTCTATTTCAGGTAAGCTACTACTCTACATGATGTCATGTTTTTACACTTTCCGTAGTGTAGGAAAGATTTATCCTATTGTACGTCCTTCCTAATGCCACCTTTCTTATCCTCCTTCTTACAAAGGGCTGTAACAGTACACAAATCCTCATGACTCTTTGAGCACCATGTCTATTTCAGGTAAGCTACTACTCTACATGATGTCATGTTTTTACACTTTCCGTAGTGTAGGAAAGATTTATCCTATTGTACGTCCTTCCTAATGCCACCTTTCTTATCCTCCTTCTTACAAAGGGCTGTAACAGTACACAAATCCTCATGACTCTTTGAGCACCATGTCTATTTCAGGTAAGCTACTACTCTACATGATGTCATGTTTTTACACTTTCCGTAGTGTAGGAAAGATTTATCCTATTGTACGTCCTTCCTAATGCCACCTTTCTTATCCTCCTTCTTACAAAGGGCTGTAACAGTACACAAATCCTCATGACTCTTTGAGCACCATGTCTATTTCAGGTAAGCTACTACTCTACATGATGTCATGTTTTTACACTTTCCGTAGTGTAGGAAAGATTTATCCTATTGTACGTCATTCCTAATGCCACCTTTCTTATCCTCCTTCTTACAAAGGGCTGTAACAGTACACAAATCCTCATGACTCTTTGAGCACCATGTCTATTTCAGGTAAGCTACTACTCTACATGATGTCATGTTTTTACACTTTCCGTAGTGTAGGAAAGATTTATCCTATTGTACGTCCTTCCTAATGCCACCTTTCTTATCCTCCTTCTTACAAAGGGCTGTAACAGTACACAAATCCTCATGACTCTTTGAGCACCATGTCTATTTCAGGTAAGCTACTACTCTACATGATGTCATGTTTTTACACTTTCCGTAGTGTAGGAAAGATTTATCCTATTGTACGTCATTCCTAATGCCACCTTTCTTATCCTCCTTCTTACAAAGGGCTGTAACAGTACACAAATCCTCATGACTCTTTGAGCACCATGTCTATTTCAGGTAAGCTACTACTCTACATGATGTTATGTTTTTACACTTTCCGTAGTGTAGGAAAGATTTATCCTATTGTACGTCCTTCCTAATGCCACCTTTCTTATCCTCCTTCTTACAAAGGGCTGTAACAGTACACAAATCCTCATGACTCTTTGAGCACCATGTCTATTTCAGGTAAGCTACTACTCTACATGATGTCATGTTTTTACACTTTCCGTAGTGTAGGAAAGATTTATCCTATTGTACGTCCTTCCTAATGCCACCTTTCTTATCCTCTTTATTACAAAGGGCTGTAACAGTACACAAATCCTCATGACTCTTTGAGCACCATGTCTATTTCAGGTAAGCTACTACTCTACATGATGTCATGTTTTTACACTTTCCGTAGTGTAGGAAAGATTTATCCTATTGTACGTCCTTCCTAATGCCACCTTTCTTATCCTCCTTCTTACAAAGGGCTGTAACAGTACACAAATCCTCATGACTCTTTGAGCACCATGTCTATTTCAGGTAAGCTACTACTCTACATGATGTCATGTTTTTACACTTTCCGTAGTATAGGAGAGATTTATCCTATTGTACGTCCTTCCTAATGCCACCTTTCTTATCCTCCTTCTTACAAAGGGCTGTAACAGTACACAAATCCTCATGACTCTTTGAGCACCATGTCTATTTCAGGTAAGCTACTACTCTACATGATGTCATGTTTTTACACTTTCCGTAGTGTAGGAAAGATTTATCCTATTGTACGTCCTTCCTAATGCCACCTTTCTTATCCTCCTTCTTACAAAGGGCTGTAACAGTACACAAATCCTCATGACTCTTTGAGCACCATGTCTATTTCAGGTAAGCTACTACTCTACATGATGTCATGTTTTTACACTTTCCGTAGTATAGGAAAGATTTATCCTATTGTACGTCCTTCCTAATGCCACCTTTCTTATCCTCCTTCTTACAAAGGGCTGTAACAGTACACAAATCCTCATGACTCTTTGAGCACCATGTCTATTTCAGGTAAGCTACTACTCTACATGATGTCATGTTTTTACACTTTCCGTAGTGTAGGAAAGATTTATCCTATTGTACGTCATTCCTAATGCCACCTTTCTTATCCTCCTTCTTACAAAGGGCTGTAACAGTACACAAATCCTCATGACTCTTTGAGCACCATGTCTATTTCAGGTAAGCTACTACTCTACATGATGTCATGTTTTTACACTTTCCGTAGTGTAGGAGAGATTTATCCTATTGTACGTCCTTCCTAATGCCACCTTTCTTATCCTCCTTCTTACAAGGGGCTGTAACAGTACACAAATCCTCATGACTCTTTGAGCACCATGTCTATTTCAGGTAAGCTACTACTCTACATGATGTCATGTTTTTACACTTTCCGTAGTGTAGGAAAGATTTATCCTATTGTACGTCTTTCCTAATGCCACCTTTCTTATCCTCCTTTTTACAAAGGGCTGTAACAGTACACAAATCCTCATGACTCTTTGAGCACCATGTCTATTTCAGGTAAGCTACTACTCTACATGATGTCATGTTTTTACACTTTCCGTAGTGTAGGAAAGATTTATCCTATTGTACGTCATTCCTAATGCCACCTTTCTTATCCTCCTTCTTACAAGGGGCTGTAACAGTACACAAATCCTCATGACTCTTTGAGCACCATGTCTATTTCAGGTAAGCTACTACTCTACATGATGTCATGTTTTTACACTTTCCGTAGTGTAGGAAAGATTTATCCTATTGTACGTCTTTCCTAATGCCACCTTTCTTATCCTCCTTTTTACAAAGGGCTGTAACAGTACACAAATCCTCATGACTCTTTGAGCACCATGTCTATTTCAGGTAAGCTACTACTCTACATGATGTTATGTTTTTACACTTTCCGTAGTGTAGGAAAGATTTATCCTATTGTACGTCATTCCTAATGCCACCTTTCTTATCCTCCTTTTTACAAAGGGCTGTAACAGTACACAAATCCTCATGACTCTTTGAGCACCATGTCTATTTCAGGTAAGCTACTACTCTACATGATGTCATGTTTTTACACTTTCCGTAGTGTAGGAAAGATTTATCCTATTGTACGTCCTTCCTAATGCCACCTTTCTTATCCTCCTTCTTACAAGGGGCTGTAACAGTACACAAATCCTCATGACTCTTTGAGCACCATGACTATTTCAGGTAAGCTACTACTCTACATGATGTCATGTTTTTACACTTTCCGTAGTGTAGGAAAGATTTATCCTATTGTACGTCCTTCCTAATGCCACCTTTCTTATCCTCCTTCTTACAAGGGGCTGTAACAGTACACAAATCCTCATGACTCTTTGAGCATCATGTCTATTTCAGGTAAGCTACTACTCTACATGATGTCATGTTTTTACACTTTCCGTAGTGTAGGAAAGATTTATCCTATTGTACGTCCTTCCTAATGCAACCTTTCTTATCCTCCTTCTTACAAGGGGCTGTAACAGTACACAAATCCTCATGACTCTTTGAGCACCATGTCTATTTCAGGTAAGCTACTACTCTACATAATGTCATGTTTTTATTCATTTTGTAGTGTAGGAAAAATATATATTATTCTACTTCCTTCCTAATGCCACCTTCCTTATCTTTCTTTTTACCATGGCTGTAATGGTTCACACGCTTTCATGGCCCCTGTGGGGAAGATGTCTACTTCAGGTAAGCTACGCTGTTACAAGGTGTCATGTTTTCACGATTTTCGTATTGTAGTAACAATTTTCTAATTCTACGTCCTTCCTAATGCCACCTTCCTTATCCTCCTTCTTACAAAGGGCTGTAACGGTACACAAGTCATCATCACCCCGGTGTGGAAGATGTCTACTTCAGGTTAGTTACGCTTCTACAAGATGTAATATTTTTACGCTTTTCGTATTGTAGTAAAATTTAACCTATTCTACCTCCTTCCTAATGCCACCTTCCTTATCCTCCTTCTTACAAAGGGCTGTAACGGTACACAAGTCATCATCACCCCGGTGTGGAAGATGTCTACTTCAGGTCAGTTACGCTTCTACAAGATGTAATATTTTTACGCTTTTCGTATTGTAGTAAAATTTAACCTATTCTACCTCCTTCCTAATGTCACCTTCCTTATCCTTCTTCTTACAGGGGGATGTAACGGTACACAAGTCATCATGACCCCGGTGTGGAAGATGTCTACTTCAGGTCAGTTACGCTTCTACAAGATGTAATATTTTTACGCTTTTCGTATTGTAGTAAAATTTAACCTATTCTACCTCCTTCCTAATGTCACCTTCCTTATCCTTCTTCTTACAGGGGGATGTAACGGTACACAAGTCATCATGACCCCGGTGTGGAAGATGTCTACTTCAGGTCAGTTACGCTTCTACAAGATGTAATATTTTTACGCTTTTCGTATTGTAGTAAAATTTAACCTATTCTACCTCCTTCCTAATGTCACCTTCCTTATCCTTCTTCTTACAGGGGGATGTAACGGTACACAAGTCATCATGACCCCGGTGTGGAAGATGTCTACTTCAGGTCAGTTACGCTTCTACAAGATGTAATATTTTTACGCTTTTCGTATTGTAGTAAAATTTAACCTATTCTACCTCCTTCCTAATGTCACCTTCCTTATCCTTCTTCTTACAGGGGGATGTAACGGTACACAAGTCATCATGACCCCGGTTGGGAAGATAACTACTTCAGGTAGAGGGAGTATTGCAAGTGAATTTCTCAAATTTGGATAATATAATGCATGAATTCATGTATCGAGGGATTTTTAAATAGGTTTTTTAAGAAACTTCAAGATTTCCCCAACACATATCACGTACTTGATGTACTCTCTACTACACTATAATACGCTACGCTATTCTCTCCTTTCCCCTGTTGATCTATGATTACCATTAGTGGGAAAATTGTGCCTGCGTCAGTCTTTATGCCTGACTAATGAAAACCTGTTTAATTTAAACTACGTGTTTGCTCTACACCTTGGGTATAGTGGAATTATATTTATCCTTATGAATAGTTAGTGTTCTTTGTGTTACCATAGATTTTTGTTATATTTCTAACACCACTTCCAGTTGTAAATACACATCTGAAGATTGTTTTGTTAAAAATCATGTTTTCCTTGCACAACACTTCTAATATCTGTGATTAAATATATACTTTTAATTTTTATATGCTTGGAAATATATTTCCACTTTTCGTGTCTCTATTTCTTTTCTTAAGCTGTTGTGATTACCTTATCCAGGGTCGTTTCCTTCCGCGTAAATAATTAATGAACTATTCAAAGTTTCATAAGATATTTCTTGTAAACTTAAATAACTTAGTATTAAAAGATTTTCTTCCGGTATAATTAAATTTTCAAATCACATTATTAATTAAGTCATTAATTATCCTGAGTACACGAAGCCAGGTGATTTTCTGATTAGCGAACAATCTGGCGCATAATCAAGTGTTTAACTATTGCGTCAACTAACTTTCGGTATATTAATGAATCAATAATCGCATTAATTTAATGTTAACGCATACACACACACACACACACACACACACACACAAACATACACACACACGCTCACACAAACACACGCACACGCACACACACATATATATATATATATATATATATATATATACACTTTACAAACCAGGCAGTTTGATTGGAATTTGATTAGGTGTGTAGGGCAATTGGGCGTTGAGGCTGTGATTGGTGATATTGAGAATTGAGTATGTGTTTAGTATGGGTAATTGGGTGTTGAGTATGTGTAGGGGTAATTGGAGGTTTAGTATACGGGTATTGTGATTGGGAGTTGAGTATGTGTATGGAGAAATTGAGAATCAAATATGTGGGTTGATAGTTGGGCGTTGAGGATATGTAGGGGTAATTGTTAGTTGAGTATGTACTTAGGGTATTGGTTGTTGAGTACGAGAGTAGGGTAATTGGGCGAGTTGAGTTTGTGTGGGGACCTTTTTTTGTGTTTGTGTATTGTTTTTGTCAATTGCGACTCTCACTTTTGGAGAACAGATGTTGTGTGTCATGTCGAAACTGACAGTTCTAAAAACCCATTTAATTAACCGAATTTAAGTAAGGTAACTTTTATCACTATGAAATTGAAAATATCTTTTACTCAGGCCTTTGCTTTATACTATTCAAAAATGGTTTTACCTCTGGCGGACGTGACGTTAAAGTTGCAAATTATGACCAACAGAGTGCATTAGTGCCGTACTTTACTGCCTGAAAGTGCTACGACTATTTACAACGTCGTCAGGGTTAAATGCAATTTAATCATAAAACGTAATTATATTTCCAGTTTGTTCGGCCTGTTTATTGTAGGTTACAGTTAATTTCATATAGTCCTAGAAACACATGTTTTATTTAGAGAGAAATGCGATTTCAACATTTAATTTGGTTCGGCTCTGTTTGCACGCAGCTATAAAACTCAATTTTATTTCATTTATTAGAACCGTAACAATACTTTGTTTAGCAATAATTGATTTTGAGTTTTGAGTTGATTTTAATTTCAACATTTGTTTAAAATATCCATTGAATAAAAAGACCGGGGTTAAGTTATTAGGTCGGACAGTTTGACATCAATAGAGATAGTTTAGTTATATTGGTAATTACAATTTGTACACTTCACAGCTGTTTCTAATTATTATTTTAATTAAAACACCACACGTTTTTCAATCATTGCAAGAATATTAGCGGATGTAATAACAATAATAATAATAAAGAGGAACAAATTGTAATCAATAGTTTATATTCGTATATACGTTTTGGTGACAAAGTCATCATCAGTAAGTGTAAATAAACAAATATAGTTATAAAATTTGTGTAACTATACTCACTGATGATGTTGACGTTGTCACCGAAACGCGTATTGTTATCAACCGTTCCTAAGATAATGGTTTAACACAATGTTTGTATAAGTACGATGTAGGCATTTAGAGGAAGCGCGTGTACTAGTGACTTTAAATGCTGCCATGGGCGAAGTACTAATCATGTGACCCAACCCCAATGGTACGCTCAGCACCACTATAACATTGCCTATTGACACTGAAGCAATGCTCCCTACAGTCACTCGGCACGGGTACACACCTTCTCCTTACCTACCACACAACTTATTATATACGTGTTGCCTTATGTAAAGCTACGTGTTTTATTTATGTATCTCTTTTTATATTGTGTTTTTATTTGTACGTTATTTTATAATTTGATAATAGAGTAGTTAGCTTTGCACGCATCCTTGTCTACGTTTTAGTTTATTTCACCATTTTACCCCATATTTTTCCTCTCGATTTGTGACAGAGTCCGTGCTAGTACGTGCTAGAATAGTCTCAGTCCATGGATAATCGAGGTTCTACTGGATCGGCACCAAGTACATACTCGTGTTTGAAAATTATACTTCGTTCAATACTATTTTATTAATTATTTGGTTTATTTAATAAAAACTCATATTCTTTCTTTATTCGTGCATTCAATTGTTTCATTTACCTAATTAATACCTTATTAATTTTAATGGATTTCAATAAGAATAATCAAATATATTATTCATTATTGGTAGAGGTTACTCTGTGTATCAACACAAATATTTGTTCGACTCAATTTATTAATTTTTTTTAAAAATCACATATCGCAAAGTAATCGGTATACAAATCAATAAGGTAATACTAAAAATCACTAACATGAAATTAATACTAAGGGATTGTACAAACCGATAAACATAGCAATAACATTTGAAAAATCAATTAACTTAAATTTTTCGACATAAAAGAAGATATGTAAAACTGTAAACAACATATGTCAACCATTAGTTCTACTACTACAATACTTGAGTCGTATTTACTACATGCAATGGAATTTAGAGATGTAGACAACAATAATAGTTTAAAAACACTCACCAGTGATGAGCTTGTTTAGATCACTGAGCTTCCCAGCACCTCAGACTTGGGTGCGTTCTCAACCTGGAACAGCCAATATTTATATAAAATATGTACCTACATACTAATTGTAGGTATACAATTATTATATATATATATATATATATATATATATATATATATATATATATATATATATATATATATATATAGGAAGAGAGAGAGAGAGAGAGAGAGAGAGATCTTGTAAAAGTTTTCAATCGGTAATAAAATACGTTTTTATTCATCCCCTCATGATCAAATACATTTTTTTGAACTTGTAAGTACAATTGATGTTAATACAGTTTTTCAAATATATATTAATTGGTTAAATTTGATAATTAATTATTTTTAGTTTTAAATGGGAGAAAAACTTTTCATAAAAGAGGCATAGGTATCCAGTATAGTTATCTCGTCCTATTTGGCTTAAAATAATTGGTGACATGATCTCATAAAACAGCTCATTATATTCTGTAGGTTATGTGGTAGAACAGCTGTTTCAACACATAGGTAATGTTACTTATTTATATTATTTGTAATTATTTAATAAGAGTAAGTAAAATAAACCTTTTTTTGTTGACCTAAGTAGGAATCAACTTTTAATTTTTTTTATATTACTTGTTTTTACACATTTTTAAAGAATTTTAATTGAAAAACTTAAAATTGTACCATACATTCAACAAATGTCCAATGATTGAAACAATCAATGACCTCATTGCTATGTAGCACCTATGAATTATTATTGTTTTTGCTTTTGCTATTGGTTTTCGTCTATAACTATATTTTATTATATTTTTAGATATTTTTTGAGTCACTATTATGCAGAGGGCATTACAAAATACAAAATGCATAAAGCAATCAAAAGACATAGAAATGAAAAGAGCTGTAATTAGGTTAGCAGATTTAACAATCGCTCATCCAACTACTGTGCATAAAAATTTGCCTTATCGTACTTCTGCGTGTAAGAAATGTATCCGGTAGTTAATGGAGAAGACGATAGTGTTTTCCAATTGTTAATATTTAATCAATATCAGGTGTTTAAAAACCATAAAACATTAGATAAAGAGTTAAGTCTTGTCTTTTTCGATGATCACAGTGTCAACATTTCCAGAAACTCTAACCTTAACTACAGGTTCTAGCTTTGTAACAAGCTCAGGTTAGATGTCCTTGAAAATGCTGTCACTGTTGTCAGAGAAGAGCTTAGTATATTTTTGTTTGCCTAATGTTATATATATATATATATATATATATATATATATATATATATATGCATATCACAACTAATAATGGTATAATATTAACCAAAATACGAGAGCTAGGCCAAGAGTAAGTTTTCATTATTCACTGTGAAGGTTTCGGCCAACTGTCCCTTTCAGATGACATTCGACATTTATGTAATCTTAAAAATAAATTATTTTCTTAAGGCAAATAGAAAGTTGCTTACGATGCAATGTACGTAACGCTATTCAGAAATCGTAGTTTCAGACTGGAGCTCCCAATTTACGAATGCCGCCTAGATTCTGGCTTTGTAGTCTTGTTTTTAAACAAATTGCATATCTTTTGTTTTATAAATTTTAATTTCGAAATGTGTCATTAAAGGTCTTTGACAATCAATTATAAGAGGAAATGAGTATCGATACACATAGCTAGGATATTTGACAAGTTTGGGCACAGTTGAGAAAATATTATATTACCAAGATATACCGATTAGTTACCGGTGGTTTTAAATTTACATCACTCACTTACCGTACGTACCAAAATTAATAGTACTGAAACTGAACCATCTGTGGTTTCAATCATGCAAAACCTTCAAGAACGGACGTCATATAGAAGATGTTTATACCCAAATTTAAAAGATTCGGCTTTTTTTACTTATATGTGTTTGTAAAAGTATGTAAATAAAATTAAATCTTACAACTGATTCAGTACTGGTTATTTTGTCGCACATAGTATAATCTTATATATTCTAACACGACTATAGCAAGTGTTGAAAACTTGAGTTGAAAAATATTCGTGTTCCTCTAGTAACACAACGTTAACCTCATACAGCAGACCGAATGTTAACAAAGATAGGCGTTTCCGGTTGAATAGTACCTGATTTTATAAATTTGCCTTAAAACAATGGACAAAATAAACGCTCAAAGATGAACAGTAAGTCTTTCTGTACGGAACACAAAAGGGTATCGAAACTAAACTAGACCTAACATCTCTGCATAAAACCATTTGTAACTCTGTTAAGGAAGCCATAGATTAGTAAAACAATGGACAAAAGACCGGCTTAAAGATTAACGGTAAGCATTTCTGTACGGAACACAGAAGTGTATCGAAACTTACTAGACTAAACGTATCTAGATAAACCATTAGTAACTCTGTTAAGGTATCCACAGAACAGTAAAAGAATGGACAAAATAATGACTCAAAGATTAACAGTAAGCCTTTCTGTACGGAACACAGAAATGTATCGAAGCTTACTAGACTTAACGGTTCTGCATAAACAATTAGTAACGCTGTTAAAGTAGCCGTAGATTTGTAAAACAATGGGAAAATAACGACTCAAAGATTAACAATGAACATTTCTGTACGGAATACAGAAGTGTATCGAAGCTTACTAGACTCAACGTCTCTGCATAAACCATTAGTAACTCTGTTAAGGTAGCCATACATTAGTAGAACAATGGACAAAAGAACGGCTTTAAGATTAACAGTAAGCCTTTCTGTACGGAACACAGAAGTGTATATAAGCTTACTAGACCTAACGTCTCTGCATAAAACCATTAGTAACTGTGTTAAAGTAGTCATATATTAGTAAAACAATGGACAAAATAACGGCTCAAAGATTAACAGTAAGCCTTTCTGTACGGAACATAGAAGTGTATCGAAGATTACTAGACTTAATGTCTCTGCATAAACCATTAGTAACTCTGTTACGAAGGCATAAATTAGTAAAACAATGGACAAAATAACGGCTTAAAGATTAACAGTAAGCCTTTCTATACGGAATACAAAAGTGTATCGAAGCTTACTAGACTTAACGTCTCTGCATAAACAATTAGTAACTCTGTTAAGGTACCCATTAATTAGTAAAACAATGGATAAAATAACGACACAACTATTAACAGTAAGCCTTTCTGTACGGAACACAGACGTGTATCGGAGCTTGCTAGACATAACGGCTCTGCATAGAGCCATTAGTAACTCTGTTAAGGTAGCCATACATTAGTAAAACAATGGACAAAATAACGACTCAACTATTACCAGTAAGCCTTTCAGTACGGAACACAGAAGTGTATCTAAGCTTACTAGACCTAACGTCTCTACATAAAACCATTAGTAACTGTGTAAAAGTAATCATAGATTAGAAAAACAATAGACAAAATAACGGCTCAAAGATTAACAGTAAGCCTTTCTGTACGGAACACAGACGTGTATGGAAGCTTCCTAGACTTAACGGGTCTGCATAGAACCATTAGTAACGCTGTTAAAGTAGCCATAGAATAGTAAAACAATAGAAGAATAACGACTCAAAGATTAACAGTAAGCCTTACTGTACGGAACAAAGAAGTGGATCGAAGCTTACTAGACCTAACGTCTCTGCATAAAACCATTAGTAACTCTGTTAAGGTAGCCATACATTAGTAAAACAATGGACAAAATAAGGACTCAACTATTACCAGTAAGCCTTTCTGTACGGAACTTGAAGTGGATCGAAGGTTACTAGACCTAACGTCTCTGCATAAAACCATTAGTAACTCTGTTAAGGTAGCCATAGATTAGTAAAACAATGAACAAAATAACGACTCAACGATTAAAAGTAAGCTTTCTGTACGGAACACAAAAGTGTATCTAAGCTTACTAGACCTAACGTCTCTGCATAAAACCATTAGTAACTGTGTTAAAGTAGTCATAGATTAGTAAAACAATGGACAAAATAACGTCTCAACGATTAACAGTAAGCCTTTCTGTACGTGACACAGAAGTGTATCGAAGCTGACTAAACCTAACGTCTCTGCATAAAACCATTAGTAACTGTGTAAAAGTAGTCATAGATTAGTAAAACAATGGACAAAATAACGTCTCAACGATTAACAGTAAGCCTTTCTGTACGGAACACAGAAGTGGATTGAAGCTTACTAGACTTAACGTCTCTGTATAAACCATTAGTAACTGTGTTAAGGTAGTCATACATTATTAAAAGAATGGACAAAATAACGCCTAAAACATTAAGAGTAAGCCTTTCTTTACGGAACACAGAAGTGTATCGAAGCTTACTAGACCTAACGTCTCTGCATAAAACCATTAGTATCTCTGTTAAAGTATCCATAGAACAGTAAAAGAATGGACAAAATAATGACTCAAAGATTAACAGTAAACCTTTCTGTACGGAACACAGAAGTGGATAGAAGCTTACTAGACCTAACGTCTCTGCATAAACCATTAGTAACTCTGTTAAGGTATCCATAGAACAGTAAAAGAATGGACAAAATAATGACTCAATGATTAACAGTAAGCCTTTCTGTACGGAACACAGAAGTGTATCGAAGCTTACTAGACTTAACGTCTCTGCATAAACCATTAGTAACTCTGTTAAGGTATCCATAGAAAAGTAAAAGAATGGACACAATAATTACTCAAAGATTAACAGTAAGCCTTTCTGTACGGAACACAGAAGTGGATTGAAGCTTACTAGACTTAACGTATCTGAATAAACCATTAGTAACTGTGTTAAGGTAGTCATACATTATTAAAAGAATGGACAAAATAACGCCTAAAACATTAAGAGTAAGCCTTTCTTTACGGAACACAGAAGTGTATCGAAGCTTACTAGACCTAACGTCTCTGCATAAAACCATTAGTATCTCTGTTAAAGTATCCATAGAACAGTAAAAGAATGGACAAAATAATGACTCAAAGATTAACAGTAAACCTTTCTGTACGGAACACAGAAATGTATCAAAGCTTACTACAATTACCGTATCTGCATAAACCATTAGTAACTCTGATAAGGTATCCATAAAACAGTAAATGAATGAACAAAATAATGACTCAAAAATTAACAGTAAGCCTTTCTGTACGGAACACAGAAGTGGATCGAAGCTTACTAGACCTAACGTCTCTGCATAAACCATTAGTAACTCTGTTAAGGTATCCATAGAAAAGTAAAAGAATGGACACAATAATGACTCAAAGATTAACAGTAAGCCTTCTGTACGGAACACAGAAGTGTATCGTTGCTTACTAGACTTAACGGTTCTGCATAAACAATTAGTAACGCTGTTAAAGTAGCCATAGATTTGTAAAACAATGAAAAATAACAACTCAAAGATTAACAGTGAACATTTCTGTACGGAATACAGAAGTGTATCGAAGCTTACTAGACTCAACGGCTCTGCATAAACCATTAGTAACTCTGTTAAGGTAGCCATAGATTAGTAAAACAATGGCAAAAATACCGACTCAATGATTAACAGTAAGCTTTCTGTACGGAACACAGAGGTGTATCAAAGCTTACTAGGCCTAACGTCTCTGCATAAAACCATTAGTAACTGTGTTAAAGTAGTCATAGTTTAATAAAACAATGGACAAAATAACGGCTCAAAGAATAACAGTAAACCTTTCTGTACGGAATACAGACGTGTATCGGAGCTTACTAGACCTAACGTCTCTGTATAAAACCATTAGTAACTCTGTTAAGGTAGCCATACATTAGTAAAACAATGGACAAAATAACGGCTCAAAGAATAACAGTAAACCTTTCTGTACGGAATACAGACGTATATCGAAACATACTAGACCTAACGTCTCTGCATAAAACCATTAGTAACTCTGATAAGATAGCCATAGATTAGTACAACAATGAACAAAATAACAAATCAACGATTAAAAGTAAGCTTTCTATACGGAACACAAAAGTGTATCTAAGCTTACTAGACCTAACGTCTCTGCATAAAACCATTAGTAACTGTGTTAAAGTAGTCATAGATTAGTAAAACAATGGACAAAATAACGGCTCAAAGATTAACAGTAAGCCTTTCTGTACGGAACACAGAAGTGTATCGAAGCTTACTAGACTTAACGTCTCTGCATAAACAATTAGTAACTCTGTTAAGGTACCCATTAATTAGTAAAACAATGGATAAAATAACGATTCAAATATTAACAGTAAGCCTTTCTGTACGGAACACAGAAGTGTATCGGAGCTTGCTAGACATAACGGCTCTGCATATAACCATTAGTAACTCTGTTAAGGTATCCATAGATTAGTAAAACAATGTACAAAATAACGACTCAACGATTAACAGTAAGCCTTTCTGTACGGAACTTGAAGTGGATCGAAGCTTCCTAGACCTAACGTCTCTGCATAAAACCATTAGTAACTCTGATAAGATAGCCATAGATTAGTACAACAATGAACAAAATAACGACTCAACGATTAACAGTAAGCCTTCCTGTACGGAACTTGAAGTGGATCGAAGCTTCCTAGACCTAACGTCTCTGCATAAAACCATTAGTAACTCTGTTAAGGTATCCATAGATTAGTAAAACAATGTACAAAATAACGACTCAACGATTAACAGTAAGCCTTCCTGTACGGAACTTGAAGTGGATCGAAGCTTCCTAGACCTAACGTCTCTGCATAAAACCATTAGTAACTCTGTTAAGGTATCCATAGATTAGTAAAACAATGAACAAAATAACGACTCAACGATTAACAGTAAGCCTTCCTGTACGGAACTTGAAGTGGATCGAAGCTTCCTAGACCTAACGTCTCTGCATAAAACCATTAGTAACTCTGTTAAGGTATCCATAGATTAGTAAAACAATGTACAAAATAACGACTCAACGATTAACAGTAAGCCTTCCTGTACGGAACTTGAAGTGGATCGAAGCTTCCTAGACCTAACGTCTCTGCATAAAACCATTAGTAACTCTGTTAAGGTATCCATAGATTAGTAAAACAATGAACAAAATAACGACTCAACGATTAACAGTAAGCCTTCCTGTACGGAACTTGAAGTGGATCGAAGCTTCCTAGACCTAACGTCTCTGCATAAAACCATTAGTAACTCTGTTAAGGTATCCATAGATTAGTAAAACAATGTACAAAATAACGACTCAACGATTAACAGTAAGCCTTCCTGTACGGAACTTGAAGTGGATCGAAGCTTCCTAGACCTAACGTCTCTGCATAAAACCATTAGTAACTCTGATAAGATAGCCATAGATTAGTACAACAATGAACAAAATAACGACTCAACGATTAAAAGTAAGCTTTCTGTACGGAACACAAAAGTGTATCTAAGCTTACTAGACCTAACGTCTCTGCATAAAACCATTAGTAACTGTGTTAAAGTAGTCATAGATTAGTAAAACAATGGACAAAATAACGGCTCAAAGATTAACAGTAAGCCTTTCTGTACGAAATACGAAAGTGTATCGAAGCTTGCTAGACTTAACGTCTCTGCATAAACAATTAGTAACTCTGTTAAGGTACCCATTAATTAGTAAAACAATGGATAAAATAACGATTCAAATATTAACAGTAAGCCTTTCTGTACGGAACACAGATGTGTATCGGAGCTTGCTAGACATAACGGCTCTGCATAGAACCATTAGTAACTCTGTTAAGGTATCCATAGATTAGTAAAACAATGTACAAAATAACGACTCAAATATTAACAGTAAGCCTTTCAGTACCGAACACAGAAGTGTATCTAAGCTTACTAGACCTAACGTCTGTGCATAAAACGATTAGTAACTGTGTAAAAGTAGTCATAGATTAGTAAAACAATGGACAAAATAACGGCTCAAAGATTAACAGTAAGCCTTTCTGTACGGAACACAGACGTGTATGGAATCTTCCTAGACTTAACGGCTCTGCATAAAACCATTAGTAACTCTGTTAAGGTATCCATAGAACAGTAAAAGAATGAGCAAAATAATGACTCAAAGATTAACAGTAAGCCTTTCTGTACGGAACACAGAAATGTATCGAAGGTTACTACAATTACCGTATCTGCATAAACCATTAGTAACTCTGATAAGGTATCCATAAAACAGTAAAAGATTGAACAAAATAATGACTCAAAGATTAACAGTAAGCCTTTCTGTACGGAACACAGAAATGTATCGAAGCTTACTAGAATTACCGTATCTGCATAAACCATTAGTAACTCTGTTAAGGTATCCATAGAACAGTAAAAGAATGGACAAATTATGTTTCAAAGATTAACAGTAAGCCTTTCTGTACGGAACACAGAGGTGGATCGAAGCTTACTAGACCTAACGTCTCTGCATAAACCATTAGTAACTCTGTTAAGGTATCCATAGAGCAGTAAAAGAATTAACAAATTATGTTTCAAAGATTAACAGTAAGCCTTTCTGTACGGAACACAGAAGTGGATCGAAGCTTACTAGACCTAACGTCTCTGCATAAACCATTAGTAACTCTGTTAAGGTAGCAATACATTAGTAAAAGAATTAACAAATTATGTTTCAAAGATTAACAGTAAGCCTTTCTGTACGGAACACAGAAGTGGATCGAAGCTTACTAGACCTAACGTCTCTGCATAAACCATTAGTAACTCTGTTAAAGTATCCATAGAACAGTAAAAGAATGAACAAAATAATGACTCAAAGATTAACAGTAAGCCTTTCTGTACGGAACACAGAAGTGTATCGAAGCTTACTAGATTTAACGTATCTGCATAAACCATTAGTAACTCTGTTAAGGTATCCATAGAACAGTAAAAGAATGGACAAAATAATGACTCAAAGATTACCAGTAAGCATTTCTGTACGGAACACAGAAGTGTATCGAAGCTTACTAGACTTAACGTCTGTGCATAAACCATTAGTAACTCTGTTAAGGTATCCATAGAACAGTAAAGGAATGGACAAAATAATGACTCAAAGATTAACGAGAAGGTCTTCTGTACGGAACACAGAAGTGTATCGAAGCTTACTAGACTTAACGGTTCTGCATAAACAATTAGTAACGCTGTTAAAGTAGCCATAGGTTTGTAAAACAATGAAAAATAACGACTCAAAGATTAACAGTGAACATTTCTGTACGGAATACAGAATTGTATCGAAGCTTAGTAGACTCAACGTCTCTGCATAAACCATTAGTAACTCTGTTAAGTTAGCCATAGATTAGTAAAACAATGGAAAAATAACGACTCAAAGATTAACAGTGAACATTTCTGTACGGAATACAGAATTGTATCGAAGCTTACTAGACTCAACGTCTCTGCATAAAACATTAGTAACTCTGTTAAGGTAGCCATAGATTAGTAAAACAATGAACAAAATAACGACTCAACGATTAAAAGTAAGCTTTCTGTACGGAACACAAAAGTGTATCTAAGCTTACTAGACCTAACGTCTCTGCATAAAACCATTAGTAACTGTGTTAAAGTAGTCATAGATTGGTAAAAAAATAGACAAAATAACGGCTCAAAGATTTACAGTGCCTTTCTGTACGGAATACAAAAGTGTATCGAAGCTTACTAGACACAACGTCTCTGCATAAACAATTAGTAACTCTGTTAAGGTACCCATTAATTAGTAAAACAATGGAAAATATAACGACTCAACTATTTACAGTAAGCCTTTCTGTACGGAACACAGACGTGTATCAAAGCTTGCTAGACATAACGGCTCTGCATAGAAGCATTAGTAACTCTGTTAAGCTATCCATAGATTAGTAAAACAATGTACAAAATAACGACTCAAAGATTAACAGTAAGCCTTTCAGTACGGAACACAGAAGTGTATATAAGCTTACTAGACCTAACGTCTCTGCATAAAACCATTAGTAACTGTGTTAAAGTAGTCATATATTAGTAAAACAATGGACAAAATAACGGCTCAAAGATTAACAGTAAGCCTTTCTGTACGGAACATAGAAGTGTATCGAAGATTACTAGACTTAATGTCTCTGCATAAACCATTAGTAACTCTGTTACGAAGGCATAAATTAGTAAAACAATGGACAAAATAACGGCTTAAAGATTAACAGTAAGCCTTTCTGTACGGAATACAAAAGTGTATCGAAGCTTACTAGACTTAACGTCTCTGCATAAACAATTAGTAACTCTGTTAAGGTACCCATTAATTAGTAAAACAATGGATAAAATAACGACACAACTATTAACAGTAAGCCTTTCTGTACGGAACACAGACGTGTATCGGAGCTTGCTAGACATAACGGCTCTGCATAGAGCCATTAGTAACTCTGTTAAGGTAGCCATACATTAGTAAAACAATGGACAAAATAACGACTCAACTATTACCAGTAAGCCTTTCAGTACGGAACACAGAAGTGTATCTAAGCTTACTAGACCTAACGTCTCTACATAAAACCATTAGTAACTGTGTAAAAGTAATCATAGATTAGAAAAACAATAGACAAAATAACGGCTCAAAGATTAACAGTAAGCCTTTCTGTACGGAACACAGACGTGTATGGAAGCTTCCTAGACTTAACGGCTCTGCATAGAACCATTAGTAACGCTGTTAAAGTAGCCATAGAATAGTAAAACAATAGAAGAATAACGACTCAAAGATTAACAGTAAGCCTTTCTGTACGGAACAAAGAAGTGGATCGAAGCTTACTAGACCTAACGTCTCTGCATAAAACCATTAGTAACTCTGTTAAGGTAGCCATACATTAGTAAAACAATGGACAAAATAAGGACTCAACTATTACCAGTAAGCCTTTCTGTACGGAACTTGAAGTGGATCGAAGGTTACTAGACCTAACGTCTCTGCATAAAACCATTAGTAACTCTGTTAAGGTAGCCATAGATTAGTAAAACAATGAACAAAATAACGACTCAACGATTAAAAGTAAGCTTTCTGTACGGAACACAAAAGTGTATCTAAGCTTACTAGACCTAACGTCTCTGCATAAAACCATTAGTAACTGTGTTAAAGTAGTCATAGATTAGTAAAACAATGGACAAAATAACGTCTCAACGATTAACAGTAAGCCTTTCTGTACGTGACACAGAAGTGTATCGAAGCTGACTAAACCTAACGTCTCTGCATAAAACCATTAGTAACTGTGTAAAAGTAGTCATAGATTAGTAAAACAATGGACAAAATAACGTCTCAACGATTAACAGTAAGCCTTTCTGTACGGAACACAGAAGTGGATTGAAGCTTACTAGACTTAACGTCTCTGTATAAACCATTAGTAACTGTGTTAAGGTAGTCATACATTATTAAAAGAATGGACAAAATAACGCCTAAAACATTAAGAGTAAGCCTTTCTTTACGGAACACAGAAGTGTATCGAAGCTTACTAGACCTAACGTC
Source organism: Prosapia bicincta (assembly GCA_036971475.1). Taxonomy (NCBI): domain Eukaryota; kingdom Metazoa; phylum Arthropoda; class Insecta; order Hemiptera; family Cercopidae; genus Prosapia; species Prosapia bicincta. The sequence goes on along the minus strand of JBAIZL010000032.1, from coordinate 323,215 downwards.
TCTGCATAAAACCATTAGTATCTCTGTTAAAGTATCCATAGAACAGTAAAAGAATGGACAAAATAATGACTCAAAGATTAACAGTAAACCTTTCTGTACGGAACACAGAAGTGGATAGAAGCTTACTAGACCTAACGTCTCTGCATAAACCATTAGTAACTCTGTTAAGGTATCCATAGAACAGTAAAAGAATGGACAAAATAATGACTCAATGATTAACAGTAAGCCTTTCTGTACGGAACACAGAAGTGTATCGAAGCTTACTAGACTTAACGTCTCTGCATAAACCATTAGTAACTCTGTTAAGGTATCCATAGAAAAGTAAAAGAATGGACACAATAATTACTCAAAGATTAACAGTAAGCCTTTCTGTACGGAACACAGAAGTGGATTGAAGCTTACTAGACTTAACGTATCTGAATAAACCATTAGTAACTGTGTTAAGGTAGTCATACATTATTAAAAGAATGGACAAAATAACGCCTAAAACATTAAGAGTAAGCCTTTCTTTACGGAACACAGAAGTGTATCGAAGCTTACTAGACCTAACGTCTCTGCATAAAACCATTAGTATCTCTGTTAAAGTATCCATAGAACAGTAAAAGAATGGACAAAATAATGACTCAAAGATTAACAGTAAACCTTTCTGTACGGAACACAGAAATGTATCAAAGCTTACTACAATTACCGTATCTGCATAAACCATTAGTAACTCTGATAAGGTATCCATAAAACAGTAAATGAATGAACAAAATAATGACTCAAAAATTAACAGTAAGCCTTTCTGTACGGAACACAGAAGTGGATCGAAGCTTACTAGACCTAACGTCTCTGCATAAACCATTAGTAACTCTGTTAAGGTATCCATAGAACAGTAAAAGAATGGACAAAATAATGACTCAATGATTAACAGTAAGCCTTTCTGTACGGAACACAGAAGTGTATCGAAGCTTACTAGACTTAACGTCTCTGCATAAACCATTAGTAACTCTGTTAAGGTATCCATAGAAAAGTAAAAGAATGGACACAATAATGACTCAAAGATTAACAGTAAGCCTTCTGTACGGAACACAGAAGTGTATCGTTGCTTACTAGACTTAACGGTTCTGCATAAACAATTAGTAACGCTGTTAAAGTAGCCATAGATTTGTAAAACAATGAAAAATAACGACTCAAAGATTAACAGTGAACATTTCTGTACGGAATACAGAAGTGTATCGAAGCTTACTAGACTCAACGGCTCTGCATAAACCATTAGTAACTCTGTTAAGGTAGCCATAGATTAGTAAAACAATGGCAAAAATAACGACTCAATGATTAACAGTAAGCTTTCTGTACGGAACACAGAGGTGTATCAAAGCTTACTAGGCCTAACGTCTCTGCATAAAACCATTAGTAACTGTGTTAAAGTAGTCATAGTTTAATAAAACAATGGACAAAATAACGGCTCAAAGAATAACAGTAAACCTTTCTGTACGGAATACAGACGTGTATCGGAGCTTACTAGACCTAACGTCTCTGTATAAAACCATTAGTAACTCTGTTAAGGTAGCCATACATTAGTAAAACAATGGACAAAATAACGGCTCAAAGAATAACAGTAAACCTTTCTGTACGGAATACAGACGTATATCGAAACATACTAGACCTAACGTCTCTGCATAAAACCATTAGTAACTCTGATAAGATAGCCATAGATTAGTAAAACAATGGACAAAATAACGACTCAACTATTACCAGTAAGCCTTTCTGTACGGAACTTGAAGGGGATCGAAGCTTCCTAGACCTAACGTCTCTGCATAAAACCATTAGTAACTCTGATAAGATAGCCATAGATTAGTACAACAATGAACAAAATAACAAATCAACGATTAAAAGTAAGCTTTCTATACGGAACACAAAAGTGTATCTAAGCTTACTAGACCTAACGTCTCTGCATAAAACCATTAGTAACTGTGTTAAAGTAGTCATAGATTAGTAAAACAATGGACAAAATAACGGCTCAAAGATTAACAGTAAGCCTTTCTGTACGGAACACAGAAGTGTATCGGAGCTTGCTAGACATAACGGCTCTGCATATAACCATTAGTAACTCTGTTAAGGTATCCATAGATTAGTAAAACAATGTACAAAATAACGACTCAACTATTACCAGTAAGCCTTTCTGTACGGAACTTGAAGGGGATCGAAGCTTCCTAGACCTAACGTCTCTGCATAAAACCATTAGTAACTCTGATAAGATAGCCATAGATTAGTACAACAATGAACAAAATAACAAATCAACGATTAAAAGTAAGCTTTCTATACGGAACACAAAAGTGTATCTAAGCTTACTAGACCTAACGTCTCTGCATAAAACCATTAGTAACTGTGTTAAAGTAGTCATAGATTAGTAAAACAATGGACAAAATAACGGCTCAAAGATTAACAGTAAGCCTTTCTGTACGGAACACAGAAGTGTATCGAAGCTTACTAGACTTAACGTCTCTGCATAAACAATTAGTAACTCTGTTAAGGTACCCATTAATTAGTAAAACAATGGATAAAATAACGATTCAAATATTAACAGTAAGCCTTTCTGTACGGAACACAGAAGTGTATCGGAGCTTGCTAGACATAACGGCTCTGCATATAACCATTAGTAACTCTGTTAAGGTATCCATAGATTAGTAAAACAATGTACAAAATAACGACTCAACGATTAACAGTAAGCCTTTCTGTACGGAACTTGAAGTGGATCGAAGCTTCCTAGACCTAACGTCTCTGCATAAAACCATTAGTAACTCTGATAAGATAGCCATAGTTTAGTACAACAATGAACAAAATAACGACTCAACGATTAACAGTAAGCCTTCCTGTACGGAACTTGAAGTGGATCGAAGCTTCCTAGACCTAACGTCTCTGCATAAAACCATTAGTAACTCTGTTAAGGTATCCATAGATTAGTAAAACAATGTACAAAATAACGACTCAACGATTAACAGTAAGCCTTCCTGTACGGAACTTGAAGTGGATCGAAGCTTCCTAGACCTAACGTCTCTGCATAAAACCATTAGTAACTCTGTTAAGGTATCCATAGATTAGTAAAACAATGAACAAAATAACGACTCAACGATTAACAGTAAGCCTTCCTGTACGGAACTTGAAGTGGATCGAAGCTTCCTAGACCTAACGTCTCTGCATAAAACCATTAGTAACTCTGTTAAGGTATCCATAGATTAGTAAAACAATGTACAAAATAACGACTCAACGATTAACAGTAAGCCTTCCTGTACGGAACTTGAAGTGGATCGAAGCTTCCTAGACCTAACGTCTCTGCATAAAACCATTAGTAACTCTGTTAAGGTATCCATAGATTAGTAAAACAATGAACAAAATAACGACTCAACGATTAACAGTAAGCCTTCCTGTACGGAACTTGAAGTGGATCGAAGCTTCCTAGACCTAACGTCTCTGCATAAAACCATTAGTAACTCTGTTAAGGTATCCATAGATTAGTAAAACAATGTACAAAATAACGACTCAACGATTAACAGTAAGCCTTCCTGTACGGAACTTGAAGTGGATCGAAGCTTCCTAGACCTAACGTCTCTGCATAAAACCATTAGTAACTCTGTTAAGGTATCCATAGATTAGTAAAACAATGAACAAAATAACGACTCAACGATTAACAGTAAGCCTTCCTGTACGGAACTTGAAGTGGATCGAAGCTTCCTAGACCTAACGTCTCTGCATAAAACCATTAGTAACTCTGTTAAGGTATCCATAGATTAGTAAAACAATGTACAAAATAACGACTCAACGATTAACAGTAAGCCTTCCTGTACGGAACTTGAAGTGGATCGAAGCTTCCTAGACCTAACGTCTCTGCATAAAACCATTAGTAACTCTGATAAGATAGCCATAGATTAGTACAACAATGAACAAAATAACGACTCAACGATTAACAGTAAGCCTTCCTGTACGGAACTTGAAGTGGATCGAAGCTTCCTAGACCTAACGTCTCTGCATAAAACCATTAGTAACTCTGTTAAGGTATCCATAGATTAGTAAAACAATGTACAAAATAACGACTCAACGATTAACAGTAAGCCTTCCTGTACGGAACTTGAAGTGGATCGAAGCTTCCTAGACCTAACGTCTCTGCATAAAACCATTAGTAACTCTGATAAGAAAGCCATAGATTAGTACAACAATGAACAAAATAACGACTCAACGATTAAAAGTAAGCTTTCTGTACGGAACACAAAAGTGTATCTAAGCTTACTAGACCTAACGTCTCTGCATAAAACCATTAGTAACTGTGTTAAAGTAGTCATAGATTAGTAAAACAATGGACAAAATAACGGCTCAAAGATTAACAGTAAGCCTTTCTGTACGAAATACGAAAGTGTATCGAAGCTTGCTAGACTTAACGTCTCTGCATAAACAATTAGTAACTCTGTTAAGGTACCCATTAATTAGTAAAACAATGGATAAAATAACGATTCAAATATTAACAGTAAGCCTTTCTGTACGGAACACAGATGTGTATCGGAGCTTGCTAGACATAACGGCTCTGCATAGAACCATTAGTAACTCTGTTAAGGTATCCATAGATTAGTAAAACAATGTACAAAATAACGACTCAAATATTAACAGTAAGCCTTTCAGTACCGAACACAGAAGTGTATCTAAGCTTACTAGACCTAACGTCTGTGCATAAAACGATTAGTAACTGTGTAAAAGTAGTCATAGATTAGTAAAACAATGGACAAAATAACGGCTCAAAGATTAACAGTAAGCCTTTCTGTACGGAACACAGACGTGTATGGAATCTTCCTAGACTTAACGGCTCTGCATAAAACCATTAGTAACTCTGTTAAGGTATCCATAGAACAGTAAAAGAATGAGCAAAATAATGACTCAAAGATTAACAGTAAGCCTTTCTGTACGGAACACAGAAATGTATCGAAGGTTACTACAATTACCGTATCTGCATAAACCATTAGTAACTCTGATAAGGTATCCATAAAACAGTAAAAGATTGAACAAAATAATGACTCAAAGATTAACAGTAAGCCTTTCTGTACGGAACACAGAAATGTATCGAAGCTTACTAGAATTACCGTATCTGCATAAACCATTAGTAACTCTGTTAAGGTATCCATAGAACAGTAAAAGAATGGACAAATTATGTTTCAAAGATTAACAGTAAGCCTTTCTGTACGGAACACAGAGGTGGATCGAAGCTTACTAGACCTAACGTCTCTGCATAAACCATTAGTAACTCTGTTAAGGTATCCATAGAGCAGTAAAAGAATTAACAAATTATGTTTCAAAGATTAACAGTAAGCCTTTCTGTACGGAACACAGAAGTGGATCGAAGCTTACTAGACCTAACGTCTCTGCATAAACCATTAGTAACTCTGTTAAGGTAGCAATACATTAGTAAAAGAATTAACAAATTATGTTTCAAAGATTAACAGTAAGCCTTTCTGTACGGAACACAGAAGTGGATCGAAGCTTACTAGACCTAACGTCTCTGCATAAACCATTAGTAACTCTGTTAAAGTATCCATAGAACAGTAAAAGAATGAACAAAATAATGACTCAAAGATTAACAGTAAGCCTTTCTGTACGGAACACAGAAGTGTATCGAAGCTTACTAGATTTAACGTATCTGCATAAACCATTAGTAACTCTGTTAAGGTATCCATAGAACAGTAAAAGAATGGACAAAATAATGACTCAAAGATTACCAGTAAGCATTTCTGTACGGAACACAGAAGTGTATCGAAGCTTACTAGACTTAACGTCTGTGCATAAACCATTAGTAACTCTGTTAAGGTATCCATAGAACAGTAAAGGAATGGACAAAATAATGACTCAAAGATTAACGAGAAGGTCTTCTGTACGGAACACAGAAGTGTATCGAAGCTTACTAGACTTAACGGTTCTGCATAAACAATTAGTAACGCTGTTAAAGTAGCCATAGGTTTGTAAAACAATGAAAAATAACGACTCAAAGATTAACAGTGAACATTTCTGTACGGAATACAGAATTGTATCGAAGCTTAGTAGACTCAACGTCTCTGCATAAACCATTAGTAACTCTGTTAAGTTAGCCATAGATTAGTAAAACAATGGAAAAATAACGACTCAAAGATTAACAGTGAACATTTCTGTACGGAATACAGAATTGTATCGAAGCTTACTAGACTCAACGTCTCTGCATAAAACATTAGTAACTCTGTTAAGGTAGCCATAGATTAGTAAAACAATGAACAAAATAACGACTCAACGATTAAAAGTAAGCTTTCTGTACGGAACACAAAAGTGTATCTAAGCTTACTAGACCTAACGTCTCTGCATAAAACCATTAGTAACTGTGTTAAAGTAGTCATAGATTGGTAAAAAAATAGACAAAATAACGGCTCAAAGATTTACAGTGCCTTTCTGTACGGAATACAAAAGTGTATCGAAGCTTACTAGACACAACGTCTCTGCATAAACAATTAGTAACTCTGTTAAGGTACCCATTAATTAGTAAAACAATGGAAAATATAACGACTCAACTATTTACAGTAAGCCTTTCTGTACGGAACACAGACGTGTATCAAAGCTTGCTAGACATAACGGCTCTGCATAGAAGCATTAGTAACTCTGTTAAGCTATCCATAGATTAGTAAAACAATGTACAAAATAACGACTCAAAGATTAACAGTAAGCCTTTCAGTACGGAACACAGAAGTGTATCTAAGCTTACTAGACCTAACGTCTCTGCATAAAACCATTAGTAACTGTGTAAAAGTAGTCATAGATTAGTAAAACAATGGACAAAAAACGACTCAAAGATTAACAGTAAGCCTTTCTGTACGTGACACAGAAGTGTATCGAAGCTGACTAAACCTAACGTCTCTGCATAAAACCATTAGTAACTGTATTAAGTTATCCATAGATTAGTAAAACAATGGACAAAATAACGGCTCAACTATTAACAGCAAGCCTTTCTGTACGGAATACAGATTTGGATTGAAGCTTACTAGACTTAACGAATCGGCATAAACCTTTAGTAACTCTGTTAAGTTATCGATAGATTTGTAAAACAATGTACATAATAACGACTCAAAGATTAACAGTAAGCCTTTCAGTGCGGAACACCGTAGCGTATTGAAGCTTATAAGCCTTTACGTCTCTGCATAAACCATTAGTAACTCTGTTAAAGAAATCATAGATTAGTAAAACACTGTACAAAATAACGGATCAAAGAATAACAGTATTTCTGTACGAAACACAGACGTTTATCAAAGCTTACTAGACGTAAAGTCTCTGCATAAACCTTTAGTAACTCTGTTAATGTAGCCATAGATTAGTAAAACAATGGAGAAAATAACGGCTCAAAGTATGACATTAAGCCTTTCTGTACGGAACACAAAAGTGTATAGCAGCTTACCAGACATAACGTCTCCGCATAAAACCATTAGTATCTCTGTAAGGTAGCCATAAATGAGTAAAACAATGGACAAAATAACGACTCAAAGGTTGACAGTAAACCTTTCTGTACGGAAAACAAAAGTTTATCAAAGCTGACTAGACTTAAAGGCTGTGCATAAAACCATTAGTAACTCTGTTAAGGAAGCCATAGATTAGTAAAACAATGTACAAAATAACGACTGAATGATTAACGGTAAGCCTTTCTATACGGAACACAGAAGTGTATCGAAGCTTACTACACTTAACGTCTCTGCATAAACCATTAGTAACGCTGTTAAAGAAGCCATAGATTAGTAAAACAATGGAAAAATAACGACTCATAGATTAACAGGGAACCTTTCTGTACGGAACACAGAAGTGTATCGAAGCTTACTAGACTTAATGGTTCTGCATAAACCATTAGTAACGCTGTTAAAGTAGCCATAGATTAGTAAAACAACGACAAAATGACGACTCAAAGATTATTAGTAAGCTTTTCTGTACGGAACACAGAAGTGTATCGAAGCTTACCAGACCTAACTTCTCTGCATAAAACCATTAGTATCCCTGTTACGGTAGCCATAGATTAGTGAAACAATGGAAAAAATAACGACTCAAAGATTAACAGTAAGCCTTTCTGTACTTGACACAGAAGTGTAAAGCCTACTAGACTTAACGTCTCTGTATAAACCATTAGTAATTCTGTTAAGGTAGCCATAGATTAGTAAAGAAATGGACAAAATAACGACTCAAAGACTACCAGTACGCTTTTCTGCATGGAACACAGAAGTGTATTGAAGCTTACTAGACTTAACGGCTCTGCATAGAACCATTAGTAACTCTGTTAAGGTAGCAATCGATTAGTAAAACAAAGGACAAAATAACGGCTCAATGATTAACAGTAAGCCTTTCTGTACGGAACAGAGTAGTCTATTGAAGCTTACTAGACTTAACGGTTCTGCATAAAACCATTAGTAACTCTTTAAGGTAGCCATAGATTAGTAAAACGTTAATTAACAACAAAATCACATAGTAAAACAGATGAGTCTGTGTTTACTTAAATGCTTGCCAAAGCACCACGTAAAACATTTCCACATTTTCAACTAATACTGAACATTTTTCCTGGTGGGAGAAAATACAAATTTTATGAAATGTTGCAATATGAAACCTATATTTTATCGGGGCATGAACTTTGTTAATTTTTTATGTTCACAGCGTGAATATCGATTCAATCAATGCAGATTAAACAGCACAATATCATGTTTCAGTTAATTCAAAATAAAATTCATAGAAAGGTTTAACTGACCCTACTCGAACGTTTGGAGAGGTAAAGCTTAATCACTGAAAGTCCTGGACATCTCGAACAGTGTGCAGAGTACCACTCTTGAACTCACTGCCCCCTAGATACACACTGAGAAAATACAGCCCTTTGTTAGAAAAAGTTTTAAAACAGTTTATTATGTATTATTTTTATATCCTTTAAGTCTATATAATCAAGCAGTTCTAAATAGGACACTCTTGACTCCTGCTACCCTGGCTGGCCAATGCTTTGTGCACTGTAGCGTGTCTAGTTATCCTAGGTAGCGAGTATACACCTCTCCCCATCCCGGTGAAGAGCTGGCCTACTTCAGGTAGGAAAACTCAGGAATCAGATACCATATTACTTCCCATTTTCAGGTAACAACCACTTTCCTTATTTCCACGGTTGGACCTAACATTCGCGACATAACGGCCCTTTGTTAACCGTCGTAACGTAACGGTCGGGACTTATCAGTTGGGACTTAACGGCGGGGACGTAACGGTTGGGCGTAAATCTTTTGTGACACGGTTGGGGCATAACAGTTGGGCGTAACGGCTGTAGACGTAACGGTTTGGGCGTAACTGTTGGGAACGTAATGGTTGGGGAGTAACGGTTGGGGTGTAACGGATGAAGGCGTAACTGTTAGGAACGTAACGGTTGGGGACGTAACGGTTGGGGTGTAACGGTTGGGGCGTAGTGATTTAAGCGAAACGGCTGGAGACTTAACAATTGGGGCGTAACTGTTGGGAACGTAACGGCTGGAGAGGTAACGGTTCGGGCGTAACGGCTGAAGGCGTAACGATTGGTTGCGTAACTGTTGGGAACGTAACGGTTGGGGACGTAACGGTTGGGGCGTAGCGGTTCAGGCGTACCGGCTGGAGAGGTAACGGTCGGGACTTATCAGTTGGGACGTAACGGTCGGGACGTAACGGTTGGGCGTACGTCTTTGGGGACACGGTTGAGGGCATAACAGTTGGGCGTAACGGCTGGAGACGTAACGGGTTGGGCGTAACTGTTGGGAACGTAATGGTTGGGGAGTAACGGTTGGGGTGTAACGGTTGGGGCGTAACAGTTGGGGTGTAGTGATTTAGGCGCAACGGCTGGAGACATAACGGTTGGGACGTAACTGTTGTGAACGTAACGGCTGGAGAGGTAACGAATCAGGCGTAACGGCTGAAGGCGTAACGGTTGGAGGCGTAACTGTTAGGAACGTAACGGTTGGGGAATGTGACGGTTGGGGCGTAGCGGTTCAGGCGTAACGGGTGGAGAGGTAACGAATCGGGCGTAACGGCTGGAGACGTATCGGTTTGGACGTAACTCTTGGGAACGTAACAGTTGGGGACGTAACAGTTGGGGCGTAGTGATTTGGGTGTAACGGCTGGAGGCGTAACGGTTGGGGGCGGAACCTTTGGGGACGTAACGGTTGGACATATTTGTTGGGTGTGTACGGGTTGTGACGTAACATTTGGACGTAACGGAGGAGACGTAACGATTCATGCGTAATGGTTGGGTGTGATGGTTAGGTGCGTAACGATTCGGGACGTAACGGTTGGGGCGTAACGGTTTGGGTGGAACGGTTGGACATATTTGTTGGGTCCGTACAGATTGTGACGTAACGGATGAGGCGTAACGATTCTTGCGTAATGGTTGGGTGTGATGGTTAGGTGCGTAATGATTGGGGGCGTAACGATTGGAAGCGTAACGGTTGTTGCGTAACGGTTGGACTTTACTTATCCTACCTTACTTATCGGAGTGTAACCGATGGACACATGTTTACGGCCCCGAAAGAGTTTAGGACTACTATATTTGTGAAGCTTTGCACCTGAGATGTCAAGATACTCATTTATTCAATTCAGGAGTTGTATTTCCCTGCCCTAATCTTACCTACATGCAAGCAATCCTTTGCTACACTTTCGAAGTCATAATAGCCACCCTGGCTGTTCGTCTCGAAGCTACAAACAAAGCGATTCCCAATAATCTGAATGCGGTCATGGTCTGAGAAAGAGTTTCAATTCCGGTATTTTTATAAGATAAATGGATTCACAGCCTATGTGGATCTCAAGAGGCAAAGAAACAGACGTTTTAATTAATTCCTGAGGGAATTGTGTTATAAAGTTTACACGAGATTTCAACAACAAAATTGGATCTATTTCCATGCTGATCCTGTCGCTTTCGGCAAGTTGTGAGCTTCTGCATGGGCAGCGACTGCTTCAAGAATTAAGGTCGTCCATTCGTGCTGCCACAACTGTCAACAGTCCCTCATTATCAGTAGGTCAGAAGCATGAAATACCTAGACAATATTCCACTCTATTGGATACAAAGTTTTGAAGAGTGACTCTTACGCGTTTCGGGACTACAGTACTTATTTCGCATCACTACACTTCGTATTATACTATCGTTCACTGGCAAATTAATTTTATTTATATTTGTACTTAGACCTATATTGAGAATAGGACTAGGCTCGGACACTGAAGACTTTCACTTTACTCCTGTATACGTTAGCGCCAACACTTGGAAACCTTACTGAAGAAATAGTTTGCCCCCCCCCCCCATTAAACTCTAGGTAACATCTTTGTTTTTGTCACATGCCTAACCCATTCTTCAAAACAACTGCATAATTTAACTATATGTTTACTTTCATACCTAATTTCTAATTTTTGTGCCTACTTTTTAATTTTTGCGCAAACAAAAAGTTTCTTACAACAAAACAGACTTCAGAATTAAAGTTATTTATGAAACAGCCATGGAGTATAAAATACAAAATGTGAGGTGTTGAAAACACGTGGCAAATTAGTATAGCGAGTAAAGCCCTTGTCTAATAACGTAAAGATCATGGATTATATTCACGATAGCGTTCTGGGTTTTACGTCACCTAGGCCGACTCCCCTGTGACAAAAACCGCCTACCAAATAATGGCCAGTTGAAGCATAGGGTCTGGTCACAGATAGAATACCGTATATTTCAAGAAACAAAGCCTACACATCTAGATTCTCTAAAGTCACATTGGGTATAACGCAGCAATTACTCTTATAATTATGTATTTTGTTATGTTTCCGATTTTTGGAATAAATAGAGTCGCCTGTTTCAATTTTTTTTTTTTTTTTTTTACTTGATGGTAATACGTTTATTTAAATATTAATTCCTTAATTAAATTTGAGGAATTAATTGTAGTTTTATATGGGTTAAAACTTTTCAAAAAAGGGAGCAAGGTATACAATATAGCTATTTCATCCCATTTGGCTTAAAATAAGGGGTAACATATGATTTCATAAGATCGCTGATTTTATGTTATGGTTATGTGGTGAAGCAGCTGTTTTAACGCATAGGTCATTTTTTTGTTTATATAAATTATAATTATTTAATAAAAGTAACTAAAGTAAAACTTGTCTTTATTGACGTAAGTAGAAACTTTAAACAAATTATGTTTTATTTTACTTGTCGTAGGTTTAATTCTAAAACTTTAGAAAATAATGTTTTTTTAAATATGTGTTTTGGGAAACAATTCTTGGTAATCTTTGTATTTGAAGCAAAGCATTTTGAATATATTTTAATCACACTTTAACTTTTGAATAATATTTTCATGTATATAAAGTAAGCAGGCACAGATGCGTGTGCGAGTCCGAAAGTAGAATACGTTTTTGGCCGTTGATTTACATTATAAATTCGTGCTTTTTAAAACCGAATAAAGCAATTTAAACTGTTATATAAAGGTCTGAAAGAAACACCCTTTAAATAAAGTTCCCTTTTGAGAAAATGTTAATAAAAATATTAATATTAAATGTTTAACTTTGAGAAAGGGCGCGCTACAGAGGAGTGTTCGGCCTAAACAAAGTATAATACAAACTGCTGATTTAATCTCAATGGCCAATCAACTGTAAAAACGTTTTTTTTTTAAAATTTTAACTAAGTTACACTGAAAAAAAGCTTGTCTCCATTTCTCACGGTTTTAACAATACATTGTAATATGAAAAAACTTGAGTGGGCGTGAATACACGATTAATCCATTACTCAAATGTTGGTAAAAAAAGTCAACTTTTGCAAAGTATAAAGCTGGAGGGCCTTTTATCGTTTGAAATGTATTATTTTAATAAAATTTTTATAGATATATGTATAATTGAAACAAGTAATAAAAAAATCTTTTAAAGACATATTCTAGTTAGGTGAACAAAGACATTTTATTTTAGTTACTTTTTAATAAATAATTGCAATTAATACAAAAAAAAAGCAACATAACGTATGCGTTAAAACAGCTACCACATAACCTATAACATAAAATCAGCTGTTTAATGAAATCATATGTATGCAAGTGGGACGAAATAACTATATCTCATACCTTACCCCTTTTGTGATGATTCTTTCCCATATAAAACTAAAATTCATTCATTAAATATAATTGTTTAATTGGTTAACGAATTTATTATTAGTAAAAACTGTATTAACATCAATTGTTATGCACTATAAGTTTCAAAAAATATTTTTTAACTTAAGTGGATGAATAAAAAATTTGAAAAAGAAACTTTTATATACAAAGCTAGTGTGAGCTAATAGAAGGAATTGAAAACACGTTACACACGGAAAGTCGAGTCTAGTTTTAAAAAACATTTTTATGTAGAACAAGAAACGAGGCTCGGAAATTCAACCCGTTTAAATATTGGATTTCGTGATTGTGAGTGATTGTTCTTTGATAGGAGAACCTTATTGTAACATTTATTATAGGAGTTTATTTCTACAAAGGCAATAAAGGAACTCGAGTCTGACGTAAGGATGTCTTCTGACAAAGACGGACACCCATATTGTAAATCAAAAGAAAACATGTAGTGTGCGAGAACACGCGACAGTCATCCAGGACCTCGTTTGTCCCGTCGTTTTATTCTTTGAAGAATATGTCACGTGTTTTGTTAATAATTCTTGTAAAGAGGAGTGAATAGCGACCATTGATGGAAAGCATTCATTGCTAAAGAAACCCAAAGTGACATTTCTTTATGACCCAAAATGGGTTGTCGGACTACTTTAGGTAGGGGATCAGACATGAGTGTTATGCCCCTACCTTAATTCACCTGCCCCCACAATCCCTTCTTCTTATCGTATGTGACAATAGTCAAGCTACAACAATCGCCGTAGTTCCCTCGACCAAGAGTTCCTTTGAATTAGTTTGCCTTACTAAGGCCAAGGACTTTTATTTGTGGCCTAACCTAGTCCTAAATGCACCACAATCCCTTCTTCTTATCGTATGTGACAATAGTCAAGCTACAACAATCGCCGTAGTTCCCTCGACCAAGAGTTCCTTTGAATTAGTTTGCCTTACTAAGGCCAAGAACTTTTATTTGTGACCTAAACTAATCCTACATGCACCACAATCCCTTCTTCTTATCGTATGTGACAATAGTCAAGCTACAACAAACGCCGTAGTTCCCTCGACCAAGAGTTCCTTTGAATTAGTTTGCCTTACTAAGGCCAAGGACTTTTATTTGTGACCTAACCTAATCCTACATGCACCACAATCCCTTCTTCTTATCGTATGTGACAATAGTCAAGCTACAACAAACGCCGTAGTTCCCTCGACCAAGAGTTCCTTTGCTTTAGTTTGCCTTACTAAGGCCAAGGACTTTTATTTGTGACCTAACCTAATCCTACATGCACCACAATCCCTTCTTCTTATCGTATGTGACAGTAGTCAAGCTACAACAAACGCCGTAGTTCCCTCGACCAAGAGTTCCTTTGAATTAGTTTGCCTTACTAAGGCCAAGGACTTTTATTTGTGACCTAACCTAATCCTACATGCACCACAATCCCTTCTTCTTATCGTATGTGACAATAGTCAAGCTACAATAAATGCCGTAGTTCCCTCGACCAAGAGTTCCTTTGAATTAGTTTGCCTTACTAAGGCCAAGGACTTTTATTTGTTACCTAGCCTAATCCTACATGCACCACAATCCCTTCTTCTTATCGTATGTGACAATAGTCAAGCTACAACAAACGCCGTAGTTCCCTCGACCAAGAGTTCCTTTGAATTAGTTTGCCTTACTAAGGCCAAGGACTTGTATTTTTGACCTAACCTAATCCTACATGCACCACAATCCCTTCTTCTTATCGTATGTGACAATAGTCAAGCTACAACAAACGCCGTAGTTCCCTCGACCAAGAGTTCCTTTGAATTAGTTTGCCTTACTAAGGCCAAGGACTTGTATTTGTGACCTAACCTAATCCTACATGCACCACAATCCCTTCTTCTTATCGTATGTGGCAATAGTCAAGCTACAACAAACGCCGTAGTTCCCTCGACCAAGAGTTCCTTTGAATTAGTTTGCCTTACTAAGGCCAAGGACTTTTATTTGTGACCTAACCTAATCCTACATGCACCACAATCCCTTCTTCTTATCGTATGTGACAATAGTCAAGCTACAACAAACGCCGTAGTTCCCTCGACCAAGAGTTCCTTTGAATTAGTTTGCCTTACTAAGCCCAAGGACTTGTATTTGTGACCTAACCTAATCCTACATGCACCACAATCCCTTCTTCTTATCGTATGTGACAATAGTCAAGCTACAATAAACGCCGTAGTTCCCTCGACCAAGAGTTCCTTTGAATTAGTTTGCCTTACTAAAGCCAAGGACTTGTATTTGTGACCTAACCTAATCCTACATGCACCACAATCCCTTCTTCTTATCGTATGTGACAATAGTCAAGCTACAACAAACGCCGTAGTTCCCTCGACCAAGAGTTCCTTTGAATTAGTTTGCCTTACTAAGGCCAAGGACTTTTATTTGTGACCTAACCTAATCCTACATGCACCACAATCCCTTCTTCTTATCGTATGTGACAATAGTCAAGCTACAACAAACGCCGTAGTTCCCTCGACCAAGAGTTCCTTTGAAATAGTTTGCCTTACTAAGGCCAAGGACTTTTATTTGTGACCTAACCTAATCCTACATGCACCACAATCCCTTCTTCTTATCGTATGTGACAATAGTCAAGCTATAACAAATGCCGTAGTTCCCTCGACCAAGAGTTCCTTTGAATTAGTTTGCCTTACTAAGGCCAAGGACTTTTATTTGTGACCTAACCTAATCCTACATGCACCACAATCCCTTCTTCTTATCGTATGTGACAATAGTCAAGCTACAACAAACGACGTAGATCCCTCGACCAAGAGTTCCTTTGAATTAGTTTGCCTTACTAAGGCCAAGGACTTTTATTTTTGACCTAACCTAATCCTACATGCACCACAATCCCTTCTTCTTATCGTATGTGACAATAGTCAAGCTACAACAAACGCCGTAGTTCCCTCGACCAAGAGTTCCTTTGAATTAGTTTGCCTTACTAAGACCAAGGACTTTTATTTGTGACCTAACCTAATCCTACATGCACCACAATCCCTTCTTCTTATCGTATGTGACAATAGTCAAGCTACAATAAACGCCGTAGTTCCCTCGACCAAGAGTTCCTTTGAATTAGTTTGCCTTACTAAGACCAAGGACTTTTATTTGCGACCTAACCTAATCCTACATGCACCACAATCCCTTCTTCTTATCGTATGTGACAATAGTCAAGTTACAACAAACGCCGTAGTTCCCTCGACCAAGAGTTCCTTTGAATTAGTTTGCCTTACTAAGGCCAAGGACTTTTATTTGTGGCCTAACCTAATCCTACATGCACCACAATCCCTTTTTCTTATCGTATGTGACAATAGTCAAGTTACAACAAACGCCGTAGTTCCCTCGACCAAGAGTTCCTTTGAATTAGTTTGCCTTACTAAGGCCAAGGACTTTTATTTGTGACCTAACCTAATCCTACATGCACCACAATCCCTTCTTCTTATCGTATGTCACAATAGTCAAGTTACAACAAACGCCGTAGTTCCCTCGACCAAGAGTTCCTTTGAATTAGTTTGCCTTACTAAGGCCAAGGACTTTTATTTGTGGCCTAACCTAATCCTACATGCACCACAATCCCTTCTTCTTATCGTATGTGACAATAGTCAAGCTACAACAAACGCCGTAGTTCCCTCGACCAAGAGTTCCTTTGAATTAGTTTGCCTTACTAAGGCCAAGGACTTCTATTTGTGACCTAGCCTAATCCTACATGCACCACAATCCCTTCTTCTTATCGTATGTGACAATAGTCAAGCTACAACAAGCGCCGTAGATCCCTCGACCAAGAGTTCCTTTGAATTAGTTTGCCTTACTAAGGCCAAGGACTTTTATTTGTGACCTAACCTAATCCTACATGCACCACAATCCCTTCTTCTTATCGTATGTGACAATAGTCAAGCTACAACAAACGCCGTAGTTCCCTCGACCAAGAGTTCCTTTGAATTAGTTTGCCTTACTAAGGCCAAGGACTTTTATTTGTGACCTAACCTAATCCTACATGCACCACAATCCCTTCTTCTTATCGTATGTGACAATAGTCAAGCTACAACAAACGCCGTAGTTCCCTCGACCAAGAGTTCCTTTGAATTAGTTTGCCTTACTAAGGCCAAGGACTTTTATTTGTGACCTAGCCTAAGCCTACATGCACCACAATCCCTTCTTCTTATCGTATGTGACAATAGTCAAGCTACAACAAACGCCGTAGTTCCCTCGACCAAGAGTTCCTTTGAATTAGATTGCCTTACTAAGGCCAAGGACTTTTATTTGTGACCTAACCTAATCCTACATGCACCACAATCCCTTCTTCTTATCGTATGTGACAATAGTCAAGCTACAACAAACGCCGTAGTTCCCTCGACCAAGAGTTCCTTTGAATTAGTTTGCCTTACTAAGACCAAGGACTTTTATTTGTGACCTAGCCTAATCCTACATGCACCACAATCCCTTCTTCTTATCGTATGTGACAATAGTCAAGCTACAACAAACGCCGTAGTTCCCTCGACCAAGAGTTCCTTTGAATTAGTTTGCCTTACTAAGACCAAGGACTTTTATTTGTGACCTAGCCTAATCCTACATGCACCACAATCCCTTCTTCTTATCGTATGTGACAATAGTCAAGCTACAACAAACGCCGTAGTTCCCTCGACCAAGAGTTCCTTTGAATTAGTTTGCCTTACTAAGGCCAAGGACTTTTATTTGTTACCTAGCCTAATCCTACATGCACCACAATCCCTTCTTCTTATCGTATGTGACAATAGTCAAGCTACAACAAACGCCCTAGTTCCCTCGACCAAGAGTTCCTTTGAATTAGTTTGCCTTACTAAGGCCAAGGACTTTTATTTGTTACCTAGCCTAATCCTACATGCACCACAATCCCTTCTTCTTATCGTATGTGACAATAGTCAAGCTACAACAAACGCCGTAGTTCCCTCGACCAAGAGTTCCTTTGAATTAGTTTGCCTTGCTAAGGCCAAGGACTTTTAGTTGTGACCTAACCTAATCCTACATGCACCACAATCCCTTCTTCTTATCGTATGTGACAATAGTCAAGCTACAACAAACGCCGTAGATCCCTTGACCAAGAGTTCCTTTGAATTACTTTGCCTTGCTAAGGCCAAGGACTTTTAGTTGTGACCTAACCTAATCCTACATGCACCACAATCCCTTCTTCTTATCGTATGTGACAATAGTCAAGCTACAACAAACGCCGTAGTTCCCTCGACCAAGAGTTCCTTTGAATTAGTTTGCCTTGCTAAGGCCAAGGACTTTTAGTTGTGACCTAACCTAATCCTACATGCACCACAATCCCTTCTTCTTATCGTATGTGACAATAGTCAAGCTACAACAAACGCCGTAGTTCCCTCGACCAAGAGTTCCTTTGAATTAGTTTGCCTTACTAAGGCCAAGGACTTTTATTTGTGACCTAACCTAATCCTACATGCACCACAATCCCTTCTTCTTATCGTATGTGACAATAGTCAAGCTATAACAAATGCCGTAGTTCCCTCGACCAAGAGTTCCTTTGAATTAGTTTGCCTTACTAAGGCCAAGGACTTTTATTTGTGACCTAACCTAATCCTACATGCACCACAATCCCTTCTTCTTATCGTATGTGACAATAGTCAAGCTACAATAAACGCCGTAGTTCCCTCGACCAAGAGTTCCTTTGAATTAGTTTGCCTTACTAAGGCCAAGGACTTGTATTTGTGACCTAACCTAATCCTACATGCACCACAATCCCTTCTTCTTATCGTATGTGGCAATAGTCAAGCTACAACAAACGCCGTAGTTCCCTCGACCAAGAGTTCCTTTGAATTAGTTTGCCTTACTAAGGCCAAGGACTTTTATTTGTGACCTAACCTAATCCTACATGCACCACAATCCCTTCTTCTTATCGTATGTGACAATAGTCAAGCTACAACAAACGCCGTAGTTCCCTCGACCAAGAGTTCCTTTGAATTAGTTTGCCTTACTAAGGCCAAGGACTTGTATTTGGGGCCTAACCTAATCCTACATGCACCACAATCCCTTCTTTTTATCGTATGTGACAACAGTCAAGCTACAACAAACGCCGTAGTTCCCTCGACCAAGAGTTCCTTTGAATTAGTTTGCCTTACTAAGGCCAAGGACTTGTATTTGTGACCTATCCTAATCCTACATGCACCACAATCCCTTCTTCTTATCGTATGTGATAATATTCAAGCTACAACAAACGCCGTAGTTCCCTCGACCAAGAGTTCCTTTGAATTAGTTTGCCTTACTAAGGCCAAGGACTTGTATTTTTGACCTAACTTAATCGTACATGCACCACAATCCCTTCTTCTTATCGTATGTGACAATAGTCAAGCTACAACAAACGCCGTAGTTCCCTCGACCAAGAGTTCCTTTGAATTAGTTTGTCTTACTAAGGCCAAGGACTTGAATTTGTGACCTAACCTAATCCTACATGCACCACAATCCCTTCTTCTTATCGTATGTGGCAATAGTCAAGCTACAACAAACGCCGTAGTTCCCTCTACCAAGAGTTCCTTTGAAATAGTTTGCCTTACTAAGGCCAAGGACTTGTATTTGTGACCTAACCTAATCCTACATGCACCACAATCACTTCTTCTTATCGTATGTGACAATAGTCAAGCTACAGCAAACGCCGTAGTTCCCTCGCCCAAGAGTTCCTTTGAATTAGTTTGCCTTACTAAGGCCAAGGACTTGTATTTGTGACCTAACCTAATCCTACATGCTCCACAATCCCTTCTTCTTATCGTATGTGACAATAGTCAAGCTACAACAAACGCCGTAGTTCCCTCGACCAAGAGTTCCTTTGAATTATTTTCCCTTACTAAGGCCAAGGACTTTTATTTTTGACCTAACCTAATCCTACATGCACCACAATCCCTTCTTCTTATCGTATGTGACAATAGTCAAGCTACAACAAACGCCGTATTTCCCTCGACCAAGAGTTCCTTTGAATTAGTTTGCCTTACTAAGGCCAAGGACTTTTATTTGTGACCTAACCTAATCCTACATGCACCACAATCCCTTCTTCTTATCGTATGTGACAATAGTCAAGCTACAACAAACGCCGTAGTTCCCTCGACCAATAGTTCCTTTGAATTAGTTTGCCTTACTAAGGCCAAGGACTTTTATTTGTGACCTAACCTAATCCTACATGCACCACAATCCCTTCTTCTTATCGTATGTGACAATAGTCAAGCTACAACAAACGCCGTAGTTCCCTCGACCAAGAGTTCCTTTGAAATAGTTTGCCTTACTAAGGCCAAGGACTTGTATTTGTGACCTAACCTAATCCTACATGCACCACAATCCCTTCTTCCTATCGTATGTGACAATAGTCAAGCTACAACAAACGCCGTAGTTCCCTCGACCAAGAGTTCCTTTGAAATAGTTTGCCTTACTAAGGCCAAGGACTTGTATTTGTGACCTAACCTAATCCTACATGCACCACAATCCCTTCTTCATATCGTATGTGACAATAGTCAAGCTACAGCAAACGCCGTAGTTCCCTCGCCCAAGAGTTCCTTTGAATTAGTTTGCCTTACTAAGGCCAAGGACTTTTATTTGTGACCTAACCTAATCCTACATGCACCACAATCCCTTCTTCTTATCGTATGTGACAATAGTCAAGCTACAACAAACGCCGTAGTTCCCTCGACCAAGAGTTCCTTTGAATTAGTTTGCCTTACTAAGGCCAAGGACTTTTATTTTTGACCTAACCTAATCCTACATGCACCACAATCCCTTCTTCTTATCGTATAAGACAATAGTCAAGCTACAACAAACGCCATAGTTCCCTCGACCAATAGTTCCTTTGAATTAGTTTGCCTTACTAAGGCCAAGGACTTTTATTTGTGACCTTACCTAATCCTACATGCACCACAATCCCTTCTTCTTATCGTATGTGACAATAGTCAAGCTACAACAAACGCCGTAGTTCCCTCGACCAAGAGTTCCTTTGAAATAGTTTGCCTTACTAAGGCCAAGGACTTGTATTTGTGACCTAACCTAATCCTACATGCACCACAATCCCTTCTTCTTATCGTATGTGGCAATAGTCAAGCTACAACAAACGCCGTAGTTCCCTCGACGAAGAGTTCCTTTGAAATAGTTTGCCTTACTAAGGCCAAGGACTTGTATTTGTGACCTAACCTAATCCTACATGCACCACAATCCCTTCTTCTTATCGTATGTGACAATAGTCAAGCTACAGCAAACGCCGTAGTTCCCTCGCCCAAGAGTTCCTTTGAATTAGTTTGCCTTACTAAGGCCAAGGACTTGTATTTGTGACCTAACCTAATCCTACATGCACCACAATCCCTTCTTCTTATCGTATGTGACAATAGTCAAGCTACAACAAACGCCGTAGTTCCCTCGACCAAGAGTTCCTTTGAATTATTTTCCCTTACTAAGGCCAAGGACTTTTATTTTTGACCTAACCTAATCCTACATGCACCACAATCCCTTCTTCTTATCGTATGTGACAATAGTCAAGCTACAACAAACGCCGTAGTTCCCTCGACCAAGAGTTCCTTTGAATTAGTTTGCCTTACTAAGGCCAAGGACTTTTATTTGTGACCTAACCTAATCCTACATGCAGCACAATCCCTTCTTCTTATCGTATGTGACAATAGTCAAGCTACAACAAACGCCGTAGTTCCCTCGACCAATAGTTCCTTTGAATTAGTTTGCCTTACTAAGGCCAAGGACTTTTATTTGTGACCTAACCTAATCCTACATGCACCACAATCCCTTCTTATTATCGTATGTGACAATAGTCAAGCTACAACAAACGCCGTAGTTCCCTCGACCAAGAGTTCCTTTGAATTAGTTTGCCTTACTAAGCCCAAGGACTTGTATTTGTGACCTAACCTAATCCTACATGCACCACAATCCCTTCTTCTTATCGTATGTGACAATAGTCAAGCTACAATAAACGCCGTAGTTCCCTCGACCAAGAGTTCCTTTGAATTAGTTTGCCTTACTAAAGCCAAGGACTTGTATTTGTGACCTAACCTAATCCTACATGCACCACAATCCCTTCTTCTTATCGTATGTGACAATAGTCAAGCTACAACAAACGCCGTAGTTCCCTCGCCCAAGAGTTCCTTTGAATTAGTTTGCCTTACTAAGGCCAAGGACTTGTATTTGTGACCTAACCTAATCCTACATGCACCACAATCCCTTCTTCTTATCGTATGTGACAATAGTCAAGCTACAACAAACGCCGTAGTTCCCTCGACCAAGAGTTCCTTTGAATTAGTTTGCCTTACTAAGGCCAAGGACTTTTATTTGTGACCTAACCTAATCCTACATGCACCACAATCCCTTCTTCTTATCGTATGTGACAATAGTCAAGCTACAACAAACGCCGTAGTTCCCTCGACCAAGAGTTCCTTTGAATTAGTTTGCCTTACTAAGGCCAAGGACTTTTATTTGTGACCTAACCTAATCCTACATGCACCACAATCCCTTCTTTTTATCGTATGTGACAATAGTCAAGCTACAACAAACGACGTAGATCCCTCGACCAAGAGTTCCTTTGAATTAGTTTGCCTTACTAAGGCCAAGGACTTTTATTTTTGACCTAACCTAATCCTACATGCACCACAATCCCTTCTTCTTATCGTATGTGACAATAGTCAAGCTACAACAACCGCCGTAGTTCCCTCGACCAAGAGTTCCTTTGAATTAGTTTGCCTTACTAAGACCAAGGACTTTTATTTGTGACCTAACCTAATCCTACATGCACCACAATCCCTTCTTCTTATCGTATGTGACAATAGTCAAGCTACAATAAACGCCGTAGTTCCCTCGACCAAGAGTTCCTTTGAATTAGTTTGCCTTACTAAGACCAAGGACTTTTATTTGTGACCTAACCTAATCCTACATGCACCACAATCCCTTCTTCTTATCGTATGTGACAATAGTCAAGTTACAACAAACGCCGTAGTTCCCTCGACCAAGAGTTCCTTTGAATTAGTTTGCCTTACTAAGGCCAAGGACTTTTATTTGTGGCCTAACCTAATCCTACATGCACCACAATCCCTTCTTCTTATCGTATGTGACAATAGTCAAGTTACAACAAACGCCGTAGTTCCAACGACCAAGAGTTCCTTTGAATTAGTTTGCCTTACTAAGGCCAAGGACTTTTATTTGTGACCTAACCTAATCCTACATGCACCACAATCCCTTCTTCTTATCGTATGTGACAATAGTCAAGTTACAACAAACGCCGTAGTTCCCTCGACCAAGAGTTCCTTTGAATTAGTTTGCCTTACTAAGGCCAAGGACTTATATTTGTGGCCTAACCTAATCCTACATGCACCACAATCCCTTCTTCTTATCGTATGTGACAATAGTCAAGCTACAACAAACGCCGTAGTTCCCTCGACCAAGAGTTCCTTTGAATTAGTTTGCCTTACTAAGGCCAAGGACTTCTATTTGTGACCTAGCCTAATCCTACATGCACCACAATCCCTTCTTCTTATCGTATGTGACAATAGTCAAGCTACAACAAACGCCGTAGTTCCCTCGACCAAGAGTTCCTTTGAATTAGTTTGCCTTACTAAGGCCAAGGACTTTTATTTGTGACCTAACCTAATCCTACATGCACTACAATCCCTTCTTCTTATCGTATGTGACAATAGTCAAGCTACAACAAACGCCGTAGTTCCCTCGACCAAGAGTTCCTTTGAATTAGTTTGCCTTACTAAGGCCAAGGACTTTTATTTGTGACCTAGCCTAAGCCTACATGCACCACAATCCCTTCTTCTTATCGTATGTGACAATAGTCAAGCTACAACAAACGCCGTAGTTCCCTCGACCAAGAGTTCCTTTGAATTAGTTTGCCTTACTAAGGCCAAGGACTTTTATTTGTGACCTAACCTAATCCTACATGCACCACAATCCCTTCTTCTTATCGTATGTGACAATAGTCAAGCTACAACAAACGCCGTAGTTCCCTCGACCAAGAGTTCCTTTGAATTAGTTTGCCTTACTAAGGCCAAGGACTTTTATTTGTGACCTAGCCTAAGCCTACATGCACCACAATCCCTTCTTCTTATCGTATGTGACAATAGTCAAGCTACAACAAACGCCGTAGTTCCCTCGACCAAGAGTTCCTTTGAATTAGATTGCCTTACTAAGGCCAAGGACTTTTATTTGTGACCTAACCTAATCCTACATGCACCACAATCCCTTCTTCTTATCGTATGTGACAATAGTCAAGCTACAACAAACGCCGTAGTTCCCTCGACCAAGAGTTCCTTTGAATTAGTTTGCCTTACTAAGACCAAGGACTTTTATTTGTGACCTAGCCTAATCCTACATGCACCACAATCCCTTCTTCTTATCGTATGTGACAATAGTCAAGCTACAACAAACGCCGTAGTTCCCTCGACCAAGAGTTCCTTTGAATTAGTTTGCCTTACTAAGGCCAAGGACTTTTATTTGTTACCTAACCTAATCCTACATGCACCACAATCCCTTCTTCTTATCGTATGTGACAATAGTCAAGCTACAACAAACGCCGTAGTTCCCTCGACCAAGAGTTCCTTTGAATTAGTTTGCCTTACTAAGACCAAGGACTTTTATTGGTGACCTAGCCTAATCCTACATGCACCACAATCCCTTCTTCTTATCGTATGTGACAATAGTCAAGCTACAACAAACGCCGTAGTTCCCTCGACCAAGAGTTCCTTTGAATTAGTTTGCCTTACTAAGGCCAAGGACTTTTATTTGTTACCTAGCCTAATCCTACATGCACCACAATTCCTTCTTCTTATCGTATGTGACAATAGTCAAGCTACAACAAACGCCGTAGTTCCCTCGACCAAGAGTTCCTTTGAATTAGTTTGCCTTACTAAGGCCAAGGACTTTTATTTGTGACCTAGCCTAATCCTACATGCACCACAATCCCTTCTTCTTATCGTATGTGACAATAGTCAAGCTACAACAAACGCCGTAGTTCCCTCGACCAAGAGTTCCTTTGAATTATTTTCCCTTACTAAGGCCAAGGACTTTTATTTTTGACCTAACCTAATCCTACATGCACCACAATCCCTTCTTCTTATCGTATGTGACAATAGTCAAGCTACAACAAACGCCGTAGTTCCCTCGACCAAGAGTTCCTTTGAATTAGTTTGCCTTACTAAGGCCAAGGACTTTTATTTGTGACCTAACCTAATCCTACATGCAGCACAATCCCTTCTTCTTATCGTATGTGACAATAGTCAAGCTACAACAAACGCCGTAGTTCCCTCGACCAATAGTTCCTTTGAATTAGTTTGCCTTACTAAGGCCAAGGACTTTTATTTGTGACCTAACCTAATCCTACATGCACCACAATCCCTTCTTATTATCGTATGTGACAATAGTCAAGCTACAACAAACGCCGTAGTTCCCTCGACCAAGAGTTCCTTTGAATTAGTTTGCCTTACTAAGCCCAAGGACTTGTATTTGTGACCTAACCTAATCCTACATGCACCACAATCCCTTCTTCTTATCGTATGTGACAATAGTCAAGCTACAATAAACGCCGTAGTTCCCTCGACCAAGAGTTCCTTTGAATTAGTTTGCCTTACTAAAGCCAAGGACTTGTATTTGTGACCTAACCTAATCCTACATGCACCACAATCCCTTCTTCTTATCGTATGTGACAATAGTCAAGCTACAACAAACGCCGTAGTTCCCTCGCCCAAGAGTTCCTTTGAATTAGTTTGCCTTACTAAGGCCAAGGACTTGTATTTGTGACCTAACCTAATCCTACATGCACCACAATCCCTTCTTCTTATCGTATGTGACAATAGTCAAGCTACAACAAACGCCGTAGTTCCCTCGACCAAGAGTTCCTTTGAATTAGTTTGCCTTACTAAGGCCAAGGACTTTTATTTGTGACCTAACCTAATCCTACATGCACCACAATCCCTTCTTCTTATCGTATGTGACAATAGTCAAGCTACAACAAACGCCGTAGTTCCCTCGACCAAGAGTTCCTTTGAATTAGTTTGCCTTACTAAGGCCAAGGACTTTTATTTGTGACCTAACCTAATCCTACATGCACCACAATCCCTTCTTTTTATCGTATGTGACAATAGTCAAGCTACAACAAACGACGTAGATCCCTCGACCAAGAGTTCCTTTGAATTAGTTTGCCTTACTAAGGCCAAGGACTTTTATTTTTGACCTAACCTAATCCTACATGCACCACAATCCCTTCTTCTTATCGTATGTGACAATAGTCAAGCTACAACAAACGCCGTAGTTCCCTCGACCAAGAGTTCCTTTGAATTAGTTTGCCTTACTAAGACCAAGGACTTTTATTTGTGACCTAACCTAATCCTACATGCACCACAATCCCTTCTTCTTATCGTATGTGACAATAGTCAAGCTACAATAAACGCCGTAGTTCCCTCGACCAAGAGTTCCTTTGAATTAGTTTGCCTTACTAAGACCAAGGACTTTTATTTGTGACCTAACCTAATCCTACATGCACCACAATCCCTTCTTCTTATCGTATGTGACAATAGTCAAGTTACAACAAACGCCGTAGTTCCCTCGACCAAGAGTTCCTTTGAATTAGTTTGCCTTACTAAGGCCAAGGACTTTTATTTGTGGCCTAACCTAATCCTACATGCACCACAATCCCTTCTTCTTATCGTATGTGACAATAGTCAAGTTACAACAAACGCCGTAGTTCCCTCGACCAAGAGTTCCTTTGAATTAGTTTGCCTTACTAAGGCCAAGGACTTTTATTTGTGACCTAACCTAATCCTACATGCACCACAATCCCTTCTTCTTATCGTATGTGACAATAGTCAAGTTACAACAAACGCCGTAGTTCCCTCGACCAAGAGTTCCTTTGAATTAGTTTGCCTTACTAAGGCCAAGGACTTATATTTGTGGCCTAACCTAATCCTACATGCACCACAATCCCTTCTTCTTATCGTATGTGACAATAGTCAAGCTACAACAAACGCCGTAGTTCCCTCGACCAAGAGTTCCTTTGAATTAGTTTGCCTTACTAAGGCCAAGGACTTCTATTTGTGACCTAGCCTAATCCTACATGCACCACAATCCCTTCTTCTTATCGTATGTGACAATAGTCAAGCTACAACAAACGCCGTAGTTCCCTCGACCAAGAGTTCCTTTGAATTAGTTTGCCTTACTAAGGCCAAGGACTTTTATTTGTGACCTAACCTAATCCTACATGCACTACAATCCCTTCTTCTTATCGTATGTGACAATAGTCAAGCTACAACAAACGCCGTAGTTCCCTTGACCAAGAGTTCCTTTGAATTAGTTTGCCTTACTAAGGCCAAGGACTTTTATTTGTGACCTAACCTAATCCTACATGCACCACAATCCCTTCTTCTTATCGTATGTGACAATAGTCAAGCTACAACAAACGCCGTAGTTCCCTCGACCAAGAGTTCCTTTGAATTAGTTTGCCTTACTAAGGCCAAGGACTTTTATTTGTGACCTAGCCTAAGCCTACATGCACCACAATCCCTTCTTCTTATCGTATGTGACAATAGTCAAGCTACAACAAACGCCGTAGTTCCCTCGACCAAGAGTTCCTTTGAATTAGATTGCCTTACTAAGGCCAAGGACTTTTATTTGTGACCTAACCTAATCCTACATGCACCACAATCCCTTCTTCTTATCGTATGTGACAATAGTCAAGCTACAACAAACGCCGTAGTTCCCTCGACCAAGAGTTCCTTTGAATTAGTTTGCCTTACTAAGACCAAGGACTTTTATTTGTGACCTAGCCTAATCCTACATGCACCACAATCCCTTCTTCTTATCGTATGTGACAATAGTCAAGCTACAACAAACGCCGTAGTTCCCTCGACCAAGAGTTCCTTTGAATTAGTTTGCCTTACTAAGGCCAAGGACTTTTATTTGTTACCTAACCTAATCCTACATGCACCACAATCCCTTCTTCTTATCGTATGTGACAATAGTCAAGCTACAACAAACGCCGTAGTTCCCTCGACCAAGAGTTCCTTTGAATTAGTTTGCCTTACTAAGACCAAGGACTTTTATTGGTGACCTAGCCTAATCCTACATGCACCACAATCCCTTCTTCTTATCGTATGTGACAATAGTCAAGCTACAACAAACGCCGTAGTTCCCTCGACCAAGAGTTCCTTTGAATTAGTTTGCCTTACTAAGGCCAAGGACTTTTATTTGTTACCTAGCCTAATCCTACATGCACCACAATCCCTTCTTCTTATCGTATGTGACAATAGTCAAGCTACAACAAACGCCGTAGTTCCCTCGACCAAGAGTTCCTTTGAATTAGTTTGCCTTACTAAGGCCAAGGACTTTTATTTGTGACCTAGCCTAATCCTACATGCACCACAATCCCTTCTTCTTATCGTATGTGACAATAGTCAAGCTACAACAAACGCCGTAGTTCCCTCGACCAAGAGTTCCTTTGAATTAGTTTGCCTTACTAAGACCAAGGACTTTTATTTGTGACCTAGCCTAATCCTACATGCACCACAATCCCTTCTTCTTATCGTATGTGACAATAGTCAAGCTACAACAAACGCCGTAGTTCCCTCGACCAAGAGTTCCTTTGAATTAGTTTGCCTTACTAAGGCCAAGGACTTTTATTTGTTACCTAACCTAATCCTACATGCACCACAATCCCTTCTTCTTATCGTATGTGACAATAGTCAAGCTACAACAAACGCCGTAGTTCCCTCGACCAAGAGTTCCTTTGAATTAGTTTGCCTTACTAAGACCAAGGACTTTTATTGGTGACCTAGCCTAATCCTACATGCACCACAATCCCTTCTTCTTATCGTATGTGACAATAGTCAAGCTACAACAAACGCCGTAGTTCCCTCGACCAAGAGTTCCTTTGAATTAGTTTGCCTTACTAAGGCCAAGGACTTTTATTTGTTACCTAGCCTAATCCTACATGCACCACAATCCCTTCTTCTTATCGTATGTGACAATAGTCAAGCTACAACAAACGCCGTAGTTCCCTCGACCAAGAGTTCCTTTGAATTAGTTTGCCTTACTAAGGCCAAGGACTTTTATTTGTGACCTAGCCTAATCCTACATGCACCACAATCCCTTCTTCTTATCGTATGTGACAATAGTCAAGCTACAACAAACGCCGTAGTTCCCTCGACCAAGAGTTCCTTTGAATTATTTTCCCTTACTAAGGCCAAGGACTTTTATTTTTGACCTAACCTAATCCTACATGCACCACAATCCCTTCTTCTTATCGTATGTGACAATAGTCAAGCTACAACAAACGCCGTAGTTCCCTCGACCAAGAGTTCCTTTGAATTAGTTTGCCTTACTAAGGCCAAGGACTTTTATTTGTGACCTAACCTAATCCTACATGCAGCACAATCCCTTCTTCTTATCGTATGTGACAATAGTCAAGCTACAACAAACGCCGTAGTTCCCTCGACCAATAGTTCCTTTGAATTAGTTTGCCTTACTAAGGCCAAGGACTTTTATTTGTGACCTAACCTAATCCTACATGCACCACAATCCCTTCTTATTATCGTATGTGACAATAGTCAAGCTACAACAAACGCCGTAGTTCCCTCGACCAAGAGTTCCTTTGAATTAGTTTGCCTTACTAAGCCCAAGGACTTGTATTTGTGACCTAACCTAATCCTACATGCACCACAATCCCTTCTTCTTATCGTATGTGACAATAGTCAAGCTACAATAAACGCCGTAGTTCCCTCGACCAAGAGTTCCTTTGAATTAGTTTGCCTTACTAAAGCCAAGGACTTGTATTTGTGACCTAACCTAATCCTACATGCACCACAATCCCTTCTTCTTATCGTATGTGACAATAGTCAAGCTACAACAAACGCCGTAGTTCCCTCGCCCAAGAGTTCCTTTGAATTAGTTTGCCTTACTAAGGCCAAGGACTTGTATTTGTGACCTAACCTAATCCTACATGCACCACAATCCCTTCTTCTTATCGTATGTGACAATAGTCAAGCTACAACAAACGCCGTAGTTCCCTCGACCAAGAGTTCCTTTGAATTAGTTTGCCTTACTAAGGCCAAGGACTTTTATTTGTGACCTAACCTAATCCTACATGCACCACAATCCCTTCTTCTTATCGTATGTGACAATAGTCAAGCTACAACAAACGCCGTAGTTCCCTCGACCAAGAGTTCCTTTGAATTAGTTTGCCTTACTAAGGCCAAGGACTTTTATTTGTGACCTAACCTAATCCTACATGCACCACAATCCCTTCTTTTTATCGTATGTGACAATAGTCAAGCTACAACAAACGACGTAGATCCCTCGACCAAGAGTTCCTTTGAATTAGTTTGCCTTACTAAGGCCAAGGACTTTTATTTTTGACCTAACCTAATCCTACATGCACCACAATCCCTTCTTCTTATCGTATGTGACAATAGTCAAGCTACAACAAACGCCGTAGTTCCCTCGACCAAGAGTTCCTTTGAATTAGTTTGCCTTACTAAGACCAAGGACTTTTATTTGTGACCTAACCTAATCCTACATGCACCACAATCCCTTCTTCTTATCGTATGTGACAATAGTCAAGCTACAATAAACGCCGTAGTTCCCTCGACCAAGAGTTCCTTTGAATTAGTTTGCCTTACTAAGACCAAGGACTTTTATTTGTGACCTAACCTAATCCTACATGCACCACAATCCCTTCTTCTTATCGTATGTGACAATAGTCAAGTTACAACAAACGCCGTAGTTCCCTCGACCAAGAGTTCCTTTGAATTAGTTTGCCTTACTAAGGCCAAGGACTTTTATTTGTGGCCTAACCTAATCCTACATGCACCACAATCCCTTCTTCTTATCGTATGTGACAATAGTCAAGTTACAACAAACGCCGTAGTTCCCTCGACCAAGAGTTCCTTTGAATTAGTTTGCCTTACTAAGGCCAAGGACTTTTATTTGTGACCTAACCTAATCCTACATGCACCACAATCCCTTCTTCTTATCGTATGTGACAATAGTCAAGTTACAACAAACGCCGTAGTTCCCTCGACCAAGAGTTCCTTTGAATTAGTTTGCCTTACTAAGGCCAAGGACTTATATTTGTGGCCTAACCTAATCCTACATGCACCACAATCCCTTCTTCTTATCGTATGTGACAATAGTCAAGCTACAACAAACGCCGTAGTTCCCTCGACCAAGAGTTCCTTTGAATTAGTTTGCCTTACTAAGGCCAAGGACTTCTATTTGTGACCTAGCCTAATCCTACATGCACCACAATCCCTTCTTCTTATCGTATGTGACAATAGTCAAGCTACAACAAACGCCGTAGTTCCCTCGACCAAGAGTTCCTTTGAATTAGTTTGCCTTACTAAGGCCAAGGACTTTTATTTGTGACCTAACCTAATCCTACATGCACTACAATCCCTTCTTCTTATCGTATGTGACAATAGTCAAGCTACAACAAACGCCGTAGTTCCCTCGACCAAGAGTTCCTTTGAATTAGTTTGCCTTACTAAGGCCAAGGACTTTTATTTGTGACCTAACCTAATCCTACATGCACCACAATCCCTTCTTCTTATCGTATGTGACAATAGTCAAGCTACAACAAACGCCGTAGTTCCCTCGACCAAGAGTTCCTTTGAATTAGTTTGCCTTACTAAGGCCAAGGACTTTTATTTGTGACCTAGCCTAAGCCTACATGCACCACAATCCCTTCTTCTTATCGTATGTGACAATAGTCAAGCTACAACAAACGCCGTAGTTCCCTCGACCAAGAGTTCCTTTGAATTAGATTGCCTTACTAAGGCCAAGGACTTTTATTTGTGACCTAACCTAATCCTACATGCACCACAATCCCTTCTTCTTATCGTATGTGACAATAGTCAAGCTACAACAAACGCCGTAGTTCCCTCGACCAAGAGTTCCTTTGAATTAGTTTGCCTTACTAAGACCAAGGACTTTTATTTGTGACCTAGCCTAATCCTACATGCACCACAATCCCTTCTTCTTATCGTATGTGACAATAGTCAAGCTACAACAAACGCCGTAGTTCCCTCGACCAAGAGTTCCTTTGAATTAGTTTGCCTTACTAAGGCCAAGGACTTTTATTTGTTACCTAACCTAATCCTACATGCACCACAATCCCTTCTTCTTATCGTATGTGACAATAGTCAAGCTACAACAAACGCCGTAGTTCCCTCGACCAAGAGTTCCTTTGAATTAGTTTGCCTTACTAAGACCAAGGACTTTTATTGGTGACCTAGCCTAATCCTACATGCACCACAATCCCTTCTTCTTATCGTATGTGACAATAGTCAAGCTACAACAAACGCCGTAGTTCCCTCGACCAAGAGTTCCTTTGAATTAGTTTGCCTTACTAAGGCCAAAGACTTTTATTTGTTACCTAGCCTAATCCTACATGCACCACAATCCCTTCTTCTTATCGTATGTGACAATAGTCAAGCTACAACAAACGCCGTAGTTCCCTCGACCAAGAGTTCCTTTGAATTAGTTTGCCTTACTAAGGCCAAGGACTTTTATTTGTGACCTAGCCTAATCCTACATGCACCACAATCCCTTCTTCTTATCGTATGTGACAATAGTCAAGCTACAACAAACGCCGTAGTTCCCTCGACCAAGAGTTCCTTTGAATTAGTTTGCCTTACTAAGACCAAGGACTTTTATTTGTGACCTAGCCTAATCCTACATGCACCACAATCCCTTCTTCTTATCGTATGTGACAATAGTCAAGCTACAACAAACGCCGTAGTTCCCTCGACCAAGAGTTCCTTTGAATTAGTTTGCCTTACTAAGGCCAAGGACTTTTATTTGTTACCTAGCCTAATCCTACATGCACCACAATCCCTTCTTCTTATCGTATGTGACAAACGTCAAGCTACAACAAACGCCGTAGTTCCCTCGACCAAGATTTCCTTTGAATTAGTTTGCCTTACTAAGGCACAGGACTTGTATTTGTGACCTAGCCTAAGCCTACATGCACCACAATCCCTTCTTCTTATCGTATGTGACAACAGTCAAGCTACAACAAACGCCGTAGTTCCCTCGACCAAGAGTTCCTTTGAATTAGTTTGCCTTACTAAGGCCCAGGACTTGTATTTGTGACCTAGCCTAATCCTACATGCACCACAATCCCTTCTTCTTATCGTATGTGACAATAGTCAAGCTACAACAAACGCCGTAGTTCCCTCGACCAAGAGTTCCTTTGAATTAGTTTGCCTTACTAAGGCCAAGGACTTGTATTTGTGACCTAACCTAATCCTACATGCACCACAATCCCTTCTTCTTATCGTATGTGACAATAGTCAAGCTACAATAAACGCCGTAGTTCCCTCGACCAAGAGTTCCTTTGAATTAGTTTGCCTTACTAAAGCCAAGGACTTGTATTTGTGACCTAACCTAATCCTACATGCACCACAATCCCTTCTTCTTATCGTATGTGACAATAGTCAAGCTACAACAAACGCCGTAGTTCCCTCGCCCAAGAGTTCCTTTGAATTAGTTTGCCTTACTAAGGCCAAGGACTTGTATTTGTGACCTAACCTAATCCTACATGCACCACAATCCCTTCTTCTTATCGTATGTGACAATAGTCAAGCTACAACGAACGCCGTAGTTCCCTCGACCAAGAGTTCCTTTGAATTAGTTTGCCTTACTAAGGCCAAGGACTTTTATTTGTGACCTAACCTAATCCTACATGCACCACAATCCCTTCTTCTTATCGTATGTGACAATAGTCAAGCTACAACAAACGACGTAGATCCCTCGACCAAGAGTTCCTTTGAATTAGTTTGCCTTACTAAGGCCAAGGACTTTTATTTTTGACCTAACCTAATCCTACATGCACCACAATCCCTTCTTCTTATCGTATGTGACAATAGTCAAGCTACAACAAACGCCGTAGTTCCCTCGACCAAGAGTTCCTTTGAATTAGTTTGCCTTACTAAGACCAAGGACTTTTATTTGTGACCTAACCTAATCCTACATGCACCACAATCCCTTCTTCTTATCGTATGTGACAATAGTCACGCTACAATAAACGCCGTAGTTCCCTCGACCAAGAGTTCCTTTGAATTAGTTTGCCTTACTAAGACCAAGGACTTTTATTTGTGACCTAACCTAATCCTACATGCACCACAATCCCTTCTTCTTATCGTATGTGACAATAGTCAAGTTACAACAAACGCCGTAGTTCCCTCGACCAAGAGTTCCTTTGAATTAGTTTGCCTTACTAAGGCCAAGGACTTTTATTTGTGGCCTAACCTAATCCTACATGCACCACAATCCCTTCTTCTTATCGTATGTGACAATAGTCAAGTTACAACAAACGCCGTAGTTCCCTCGACCAAGAGTTCCTTTGAATTAGTTTGCCTTACTAAGGCCAAGGACTTTTATTTGTGACCTAACCTAATCCTACATGCAACACAATCCCTTCTTCTTATCGTATGTGACAATAGTCAAGTTACAACAAACGCCGTAGTTCCCTCGACCAAGAGTTCCTTTGAATTAGTTTGCCTTACTAAGGCCAAGGACTTATATTTGTGGCCTAACCTAATCCTACATGCACCACAATCCCTTCTTCTTATCGTATGTGACAATAGTCAAGCTACAACAAACGCCGTAGTTCCCTCGACCAAGAGTTCCTTTGAATTAGTTTGCCTTACTAAGGCCAAGGACTTCTATTTGTGACCTAGCCTAATCCTACATGCACCACAATCCCTTCTTCTTATCGTATGTGACAATAGTCAAGCTACAACAAACGCCGTAGTTCCCTCGACCAAGAGTTCCTTTGAATTAGTTTGCCTTACTAAGGCCAAGGACTTTTATTTGTGACCTAACCTAATCCTACATGCACTACAATCCCTTCTTCTTATCGTATGTGACAATAGTCAAGCTACAACAAACGCCGTAGTTCCCTCGACCAAGAGTTCCTTTGAATTAGTTTGCCTTACTAAGGCCAAGGACTTTTATTTGTGACCTAACCTAATCCTACATGCACCACAATCCCTTCTTCTTATCGTATGTGACAATAGTCAAGCTACAACAAACGCCGTAGTTCCCTCGACCAAGAGTTCCTTTGAATTAGTTTGCCTTACTAAGGCCAAGGACTTTTATTTGTGACCTAGCCTAAGCCTACATGCACCACAATCCCTTCTTCTTATCGTATGTGACAATAGTCAAGCTACAACAAACGCCGTAGTTCCCTCGACCAAGAGTTCCTTTGAATTAGATTGCCTTACTAAGGCCAAGGACTTTTATTTGTGACCTAACCTAATCCTACATGCACCACAATCCCTTCTTCTTATCGTATGTGACAATAGTCAAGCTACAACAAACGCCGTAGTTTTCGACCAAGAGTTCCTTTGAATTAGTTTGCCTTACTAAGACCAAGGACTTTTATTTGTGACCTAGCCTAATCCTACATGCACCACAATCCCTTCTTCTTATCGTATGTGACAATAGTCAAGCTACAACAAACGCCGTAGTTCCCTCGACCAAGAGTTCCTTTGAATTAGTTTGCCTTACTAAGGCCAAGGACTTTTATTTGTTACCTAACCTAATCCTACATGCACCACAATCCCTTCTTCTTATCGTATGTGACAATAGTCAAGCTACAACAAACGCCGTAGTTCCCTCGACCAAGAGTTCCTTTGAATTAGTTTGCCTTACTAAGACCAAGGACTTTTATTGGTGACCTAGCCTAATCCTACATGCACCACAATCCCTTCTTCTTATCGTATGTGACAATAGTCAAGCTACAACAAACGCCGTAGTTCCCTCGACCAAGAGTTCCTTTGAATTAGTTTGCCTTACTAAGGCCAAGGACTTTTATTTGTTACCTAGCCTAATCCTACATGCACCACAATCCCTTCTTCTTATCGTATGTGACAATAGTCAAGCTACAACAAACGCCGTAGTTCCCTCGACCAAGAGTTCCTTTGAATTAGTTTGCCTTACTAAGGCCAAGGACTTTTATTTGTGACCTAGCCTAATCCTACATGCACCACAATCCCTTCTTCTTATCGTATGTGACAATAGTCAAGCTACAACAAACGCCGTAGTTCCCTCGACCAAGAGTTCCTTTGAATTAGTTTGCCTTACTAAGACCAAGGACTTTTATTTGTGACCTAGCCTAATCCTACATGCACCACAATCCCTTCTTCTTATCGTATGTGACAATAGTCAAGCTACAACAAACGCCGTAGTTCCCTCGACCAAGAGTTCCTTTGAATTAGTTTGCCTTACTAAGGCCAAGGACTTTTATTTGTTACCTAGCCTAATCCTACATGCACCACAATCCCTTCTTCTTATCGTATGTGACAATAGTCAAGCTACAACAAACGCCGTAGTTCCCTCGACCAAGAGTTCCTTTGAATTAGTTTGCCTTACTAAGGCCAAGGACTTTTATTTGTGACCTAACCTAATCCTACATGCACCACAATCCCTTCTTCTTATCGTATGTGACAAACGTCAAGCTACAACAAACGCCGTAGTTCCCTCGACCAAGATTTCCTTTGAATTAGTTTGCCTTACTAAGGCCCAGGACTTGTATTTGTGACCTAGCCTAAGCCTACATGCACCACAATCCCTTCTTCTTATCGTATGTGACAAACGTCAAGCTACAACAAACGCCGTAGTTCCCTCGACCAAGAGTTCCTTTGAATTAGTTTGCCTTACTAAGGCCCAGGACTTGTATTTGTGACCTAGCCTAATCCTACATGCACCACAATCCCTTCTTCTTATCGTATGTGACAAACGTCAAGCTACAACAAACGCCGTAGTTCCCTCGACCAAGAGTTCCTTTGAATTAGTTTGCCTTACTAAGGCCAAGGACTTGTATTTGTGACCTAGCCTAAGCCTACATGCACCACAATCCCTTCTTCTTATCGTATGTGACAATAGTCAAGCTACAACAAACGCCGTAGATCCCTCGACCAAGAGTTCCTTTGAATTAGTTTGCCTTACTAAGGCCAAGGACTTGTATTTGTGACCTAGCCTAAGCCTACATGCACCACAATCTCTTCTTCTTATCGTATGTGACAATAGTCAAGCTATAACAAACGCCGTAGTTCCCTCGACCAAGAGTTCCTTTGAATTAGTTTGCCTTACTAAGACCAAGGACTTTTATTTGTGACCTAGCCTAAGCCTACATGCACCACAATCCCTTCTTCTTATCGTATGTGACAATAGTCAAGCTATAACAAACGCCGTAGTTCCCTCGACCAAGAGTTCCTTTGAATTAGTTTGCCTTACTAAGACCAAGGACTTTTATTTGTGACCTAACCTAATCCTACATGCACCACAATCCCTTCTTCTTATCGTATGTGACAATAGTCAAGCTACAACAAACGCCGTAGTTCCCTCGACCAAGAGTTCCTATGAATTAGTTTGCCTTACTAAGGCCAAGGACTTTTATTTGTGACCTAACCTAATCCTACATGCACCACAATCCCTTCTTCTTATCGTATGTGACAATAGTCAAGCTACAACAAACGCCGTAGTTCCCTCGACCAAGAGTTCCTTTGCATTAGTTTGCCTTACTAAGACCAAGGACTTTTATTTGTGACCTAGCCTAAGCCTACATGCACCACAATCCCTTCTTCTTATCGTATGTGACAATAGTCAAGCTACAACAAACGCCGTAGTTCCCTCGACCAAGAGTTCCTTTGAATTAGTTTGCCTTACTAAGACCAAGGACTTTTATTTGTGACCTAGCCTAAGCCTACATGCACCTGTACGTAGCCCGTTGTAGGCGTAATTAGTTGTAGCGGGCGACCTTTATAATACAAACATAATACAATTCCAATTACCTTCTTCTTTCTCGAATAATCTTGCATTAATTTTTCAATTTATTTAGTTTAGCTCACCCTCTGGCTGTATATTATATCTTGTTCAAATTTTCAATCGTCAATAAAATACATTTTTTCATCCACTCAAATTCAAATACATTTTTTTAAACTTGTATTGGATGACACTTGATTTTTATATAGTTTTTTGTAAATACTAATTAATTAATTCAATCTATTAATTAATTAATTTTAGTTTTATACCGCAGAAAAAACATTTCACAAAAGGGAAAATGTATGCAACGTAGTTATTTTGTCCCATTTTGCTTAAAATAAGTGATAACGTATTATTTTGTAAAACTATTTTATTGACTATTTCACTTGTTTCGTAGATGCGGGACCACCTGCAACGCTCCGATTACCTGGTCGTGCTCCATAATGTTTTATTACGTCATCACCACTTAACCATCTGCAGTGGATTACTTTCGGTTCCCTCTTTAACAAATATATGAATAACCATTACTAAGCTCTGTTAGGTACTAGGTTCCTGGTTCTTGTAGTGTCGTGTTTAATATGTTGTCCATCTTCTAACAATCTCGGTTTTGTTTGTTTCAGGCTTACTCCGAACTTGCAGATTACTTTTGGACGCACAATCATTACACTCCCGAGCTATAGTACCTGGCATTGTGCATAGGTAAGTCCATGTTCCCACATCTATTTCCAAGATTTTAATGCATTGAAATACCTCCAGATTTCCAGCTGTATCTTGAATGAGTTGAGCCAATGACGTCATACTTGTTCTATTCCCTGCTCGTTTAATAACTTTTATATATTTAAATACTAACGTTAGATTTAAATATACCTAGAATAGCTTTTATATGAATTGGACCTTCCATATGAGTAGATCTAACCTTAGCTCGCATACACATTAACGGTTGCTTTCATATATACGTGGTTTTAAAGTGACCTTACCTTGGTTTCCTACACATTTTACGTAAGCCCTAAATATATCTCACCTTAGTTTTCGTATAAATGTTCCCCTTATCTCTATATATAAATGTAACCTTAGCTTTCATAGCTTTAAACAACTTTAACTATATTGGACCTTAATTTTTTTTCAACATTTGACGATACTTTTAAATGGATCTTACCTTATTTTTCATATGGATTTGCTTTAGCTTTAAATAGATTTGACCTTTGCATTCATATTCTTATGACGATAGCCTTAACTATATTGGACCTTAATTTTTATATATATTTGACGATACCTTTAAATGGATTTTACCTTATAAAATCAAATAGAAACTTTTAACTAGGTATTCCGATGCTTCCCACAGTTTTTCAAAGGATGCGCTTTTTCAGGCCTGTTTGCATTAAATGTTTTCCCGGCCAACGGAAACATCTTTCTCATAAACCAGTTATGATTGAATGTTATCTTCTTATTTTAATTTCAGTTTGTCTTTCTCCCTCTATGTCTCTAAATACGTGACATCATAGTCCTCGGCAGTGTCGGCAACTGCGCCTTTGCAGAAAGGTTCATATGAATTGTCGATAATTAAGAAACTATCCATTCCTGTGGGACCTCCATTCCTGTGCCACGGAGACAATATTGAAGCAGCTTCGGGAGGCTTTCTCACAGCTTTTCCGCTGGGATGTAACCCGTAACAGTTGCTATTCAATGTTAAACAGTTTCTACACATCTTGTTAACAGCACCCCCTTTAACTTCTCCAGCGATCCCTTTGTGCGTAGCCGTACAGGATGGTCTAGGTAGTGTCTATACTAGCCGTATACTTCTTCTGTTTGGAAGTCTAATATGTCCACTCAGGGTGTTTAAGAATTCCTATCAATTTTGTACGCAATTACGTTTTCTTGCCGTGTACATAAACAGGTTTCCTGTCGTTGTATTAGGTTTTCAGGTGTTTACAAAATTGTTTTCTTGTCGTTCAATAAAATTTTAGCCGTTTACACAAGT
This sequence comes from Prosapia bicincta, assembly GCA_036971475.1. Classification (NCBI taxonomy): domain Eukaryota; kingdom Metazoa; phylum Arthropoda; class Insecta; order Hemiptera; family Cercopidae; genus Prosapia; species Prosapia bicincta. Next base: position 283,323 of record JBAIZL010000032.1, on the reverse strand, counting down.
ACGTTTTTGGCGACTAAATGAAACATACCTAAAATACATACATTTATAACTCATAAAAGTATTGATTTAAAACATCTTAACTTAAATATGTACAGTGTATAAAGCTACATAGCATACATGATGAAACAGCAGTTTTACCAGCTGTACAACAGGTCTACAATATAAAATCAGCTGTTGTTTGAAACCATATGTTATCACTTAATTTAAGCTAAAATAGATAAATACAGCGCTGCGTTGAAGCTTGATTATGTCAGCTTGACACCAAGTCGAAGATTTCCCCTTACATTTTCATGTTCAGGCTCAGCCAACAAATAGGCTATTCACTTCAAAAATTAAATTATCAGACTTTGGGGAGTTTTAAATGTTATTATAGGATCATAGAGCTGCTTTGTGTCACTCTTGATAAAATTGTGTAACAAAACAGAGGTTTGGGCAGGCACTAATTGTTTATACATGGAAACAGGAAGTCACGAGCCTTTTGTTGTAATAAACAGATTTAATCGTAGCCAACAATTATCTCAGTTGATCTTGGGAAGTTACGTGCTGTCTGAACTCCCCTTGATCCTACATAATACCGGAAGCGAATTATAAACGGCGTGCTTCAACTTGGGGTGGTTCCCCGTAGGATGTTTGTTTGTGGCAGCTCCTTTTAAAGGCTTAGAAAGCTGCTGCCAAGATTTCTGTTGTTTTTATTTCCATCTCTTAGCTCAAACTCTTTTATATATACATATATATATATATATATATATATATATATATATATATATATATATATATATATATATATATCATAAATAAAAATATTTCAAAAACAAGAATACTTTTAATGAATATATTTATTCTTAAATATGGCGATATGTTTTCTTGTAATATAGTTAATAAATTAAAAATATTTCAAAAACAAGAATACTTTTAATGAATATATTTATTCTTGTTTTTGAAATATTTTTAATTTATTAACTATATTAGAAGAAAACATATCACCATATTTAATATATATATATATATATATATATATATATATATATATATATATATATATATATATGTTGTACAAATTTTCAATTCTTAATAAAATACGTTATTATTCATCTAATCAAGTTCAAATACATTTTTTAAAATCAATAGTCGATGACACTTTATGTTATTACAGTTTTTTCAAATAGTTATTTAATAGTTGAATTATAAAAATTTAGGGGTCTAGGTCAGATTCAAACTGAATATCTTTATGCTCAAAATTTACCGCTTTGGCACTGAGTCAACTCTACTACAGCTAGAAATGTACTTCTCAAATATGTATATAATTTTTTTTTTTACCAACCCCTCCCCCTGGTTGTCGTCGAAACTTCCATTGCACAATCTTGAATTGTTGCCATGGTTACAACACAATATCATAAATAATGCTTTAGGATTAAAAATGAATGAAAAGAATTAATTAAAAAAACAAACTGTATTAACGGAAACGAACCTTGCTTCACAAATGGATAATGCGAAAGGAAAGTGAAAAGAAACCACAATACAATGTACGCGACAAAAAAAAACGTATAAGTTATAATAATATGTCCAACACTATACATAGAAAGGATAATTGCAAGGAAATTAGCTTTATATTTTGCCACTCAATATTTTTATTTTGACATATCCATACACATTTTTGTATTAATTGTAATTATAAAATAAAAAAGTGTCATTTGTAAAATACCTATGACGATGATTACTTTGTAATCGAAATGTACATAAGGTTAAAATAAAAATTGTTGAATTTGTGGTAAGAGGTTGTTTTTACTTAATATAAACATTTACGCCACAGTTGCTTCAAGTTGTTATAGATAGATACTATTTAAGTTTCTCTATAAAACCAAAGAGAACAAAAATAATTACGGTGCATAAATAGAGTAAAGGCAAAGCTATGCAGTTTATAATATCCATTAAACGCTTCATTATAATAGAGGAACTACATTGAACATGACTTTTCTGAAAACAGATCAGATCAGAATAAAAAGAAACTAGCTTTGCATCGCTTTAAAATACGCAAAGATGTATTATTTTCAAAGAAGCATTGCGAAACTTTTAAATTAAACATGCATATTTTAGAAGAACTTTGTGTATAAACGTGTTTAGGTTTTAAAACTGTGCCACCAATGAGAGAAGACGAAGAATATTTCGCTTGCTGTGAAACAATTTGCGTTTAACACATCTTAAACGTGGCAACACTCAATCTCCATTCTCCTAATAAGATTAGCAGGAACGAACCTGAGAGGGATTGCGTAACCAACTATGAACTGGTATGTGTACGTGTGTGTGTATGTGTGTGTGTGTGTGTGTGTGTGTGTGTGTGTGTGTGTGTGTGTGTGTGTGTGTGTGTGTGTGTGTGTGTGTGTGTGTGTGTGTATGTGTGTGTGTGTGTGTGTGTGTGTGTGTGTGTGTGTGTGTGTGTGTGTGTGTGTGTGTGTAAGTGTGTGTGTGTGTGTGTGTGTGTGTGTGTGTGTGTGTGTGTTTTTGTGTGAGAGAGAGAGAGTCTTATAATTTGTATTAAACTGGCATTATCTATTTTATTTAGCATTTCATTACGTGTATGTTTGCTTACTACCCACAGTACTTTCCTCCATTCCATACCCCCACGCTGTTAACAAACGTTTAAAGTTCAAATGTACCGCTATTAACTTTTTTATTTTGAATAAAAAACTGCTTCAAGCAGCAGCTTGGCATGGATTTGCTTGGTGGATTGTCTGTCGAAAGTTTTGTAGCATCAGCCGTTAACATTCTACTGAACCTTGAATTTATTTCATAACATTTGAAAGCATTAACAAATACAGTTAATCCCGTATTCTCGCGGCAACTTACTTTATTTGTTATCTGATTAACAGAAGTAGCGTTTACGTTATGTGTATTTTAACATGAATTATATAATAAAATTTTTCAATTTTTTAAAATAAAAAACTGTACGCGTAGCAGATATCTCATTGCCTTATGTCTAAATGGCAGTAAGGAGTAGTGTTACATCAAACAACCTCTATTTTCACGGATCTTCCATATTCACATCTCCCACTTTCTCATCTCCCATTTTAGCATCTCCCACATCTACACTCCCACATTCGCTAATTGAAATGACTTAAACACTGATTTAAAAGTCTTAATTATGTCACAGAACATAGTTATCAGCACTAGATTAAAATCCAAATGTGTTTCTATCTTTTATACAGTTTATTTTTCGAGCTTAGAGTTACGAACAGGGCGACCTCGGGCGTTAGAAACATCGAAACGTTCTCTACAGAGCATTTGTTATATAACACTTTAATCTACTCAAGGTTTGTGGTTGCCTTGACGTGTCCAGTCTTACCACTACCAATAGGAAAATCCCTCGCGTCAACGAGATTCAACGATTGTTGCATTAGTCAATCACATTTAATCCTTACACGTTAACAGTAGAATAAATACGGGATACGAGTTGGACATGTTTGTATGTCACCGGAAAAAGTGTGCTGCAGTGATTGCTAGCCCTCTCCCAGATCAATGCTTACACACCTGCCCCAATCCTGCATGGTGTACATTATTTTCCATAACTCTCATAGTGTACTGCACTCTTTACCTTTAAGCGCAAGCATAAACACACACACACACACACACACACACACACACACACACACACACACACACACACACACACACACACACAGACACACACACACACACACACACACACATACACAGCGCAATAAACCGTTGCTTAATGTTGTAGCTATACAAATATAGGTGTAAACAAACGATTGAATATATTCCAGTACATTTTCTGCTTTTCATAACACTACGATACCTTCCTTCGTTTGACGCGTTTCGGAATGATTCCATTTTCAAATCTTAAATAGTATTTCCTTATTACTTAAGTACAATTTCAGTTTTGAAAATGAAATCATTCTGAAGCGCGCCAACAAAGGAAAATATTGTAATGTAAGTAAATGCGGAAAGATGTACTCGAATAAATAGAAATATTCCTAATTGAAATGAAGATGGGTAAATCAGGAATTTTAAGTGATTAAAAATTTAAAAACTCTAGAGTTGTGACAACGAATGAATCTGCAAGTAAACAGATGATACTAATGGCTTAGAACAACTGTGGCGTTAGTTTTGATTATAAATATATAGAACCTCTTAACCTTGTAAACTTTTCATTTAATACTATACGGGGCCTATATTTCATCTTCAGAGGAAGTAGCTATAATACTCTTGTAATACTAGACGGGGCCTATATTTCATCTTCAGAGGAAGTAGCTATAATACTCTTGTAATACTAGACGAGGCCTATATTTCATCTTCAGAGGAAGTAGCTAAAATACTCTTGTAATACTACACGGGGCCTATATTTCATCTTCAGAGGAAGTAGCTATAATACTCTTGTAATACTACACGGGGCCTATATTTCATCTTCAGAGGAAGTAGCTATAATACTCTTGTAATACTACACGGGGCCTATATTTCATCTTCAGAGGAAGTAGCTATAATACTCTTGTAATACTATACGGGGCCTATATTTCATCTTCAGAGGAAGTAGCTATAATACTCTTGTAATACTACACGGGGCCTATATTTCATCTTCAGAGGAAGTAGCTATAATACTCTTGTAATACTACACGGGGCCTATATTTCATCTTCAGAGGAAGTAGCTATAATACTCTTGTAATACTATACGGGGCCTATATTTCATCTTCAGAGGAAGTAGCTATAATACTCTTGTAATACTAGAAGAGGCCTATATTTCATCTTCAGAGGAAGTAGCTAAAATACTCTTGTAATACTAGACGAGGCCTATATTTCATCTTCAGAAGAAGTAGCTATAATACTCTTGTAATACTAGACGAGGCCTATATTTCATCTTCAGAGGAAGAAGCTAAAATACTCTTGTAATACTAGACGAGGCCTATATTTCATCTTCAGAAGAAGTAGCTATAATACTCTTGTAATACTAGACGAGGCCTATATTTCATCATCAGAAGAAGTAGCTATAATACTCTTGTAATACTACACGGGGCCTATATTTCATCTTCAGAGGAAGTAGCTATAATACTCTCGTAATACTAGACGGAGCCTATATTTCATCTTCAGAGGAAGTAACTATAATACTCTTGTAATACTAGACGAGGCCTATATTTCATCTTCAGAGGAAGTAACTATAATACTCTTGTAATACTAGACGAGGCCTATATTTCATCTTCAGAGGAAGTAGCTATAATACTCTTGTAATACTAGACGAGGCCTATATTTCATCTTCAGAGGATGTAGCTATAATACTCTTGTAATACTAGACGAGGCCTATATTTCATCTTCAGAGGTAGTAGCTATAATACTCTTGTAATACTAGACGGGGCCTATATTTCATCTTCAGAGGAAGTAACTATAATACTCTTGTCATTCTATACGGGGCCTATATTTCATCTTCAGAGGAAGTAGCTATAATACACTTGTAATACTAGACGAGGCCTATATTTCGTCTTCAGAGGAAGTAGCTATAATACTCTTGTAATACTAGACGAGGCCTATATTTCATCTTCAGAGGATGTAGCTATAATACTCTTGTAATACTAGACGAGGCCTATATTTCATCTTCAGAGGAAGTGGCTATAATACTCTTGTAATACTAGACGGGGCCTATATTTCATCTTCAGAGGAAGTAACTATAATACACTTGTCATTCTATACGGGGCCTATATTTCATCTTCAGAGGAAGTAGCTATAATACTCTTGTAATACTAGACGAGGCCTATATTTCGTCTTCAGAGGAAGTAGCTATAATACTCTTGTAATACTAGACGAGGCCTATATTTCATCTTCAGAGGAAGTAGCTAAAATACTCTTGTAATACTAGACGAGGCCTATATTTCATCTTCAGAGGAAGTAGCTAAACTACTCTTGTAATACTAGACGAGGCCTATATTTCATCATCAGAAGAAGTAGCTATAATACTCTTGTAATACTACACGGGGCCTATATTTCATCTTCAGAGGAAGTAGCTATAATACTCTTGTAATACTACACGGGACCTATATTTCATCTTCAGAGGAAGTAACTATAATACTCTTGTAATAATACACGGGGCCTATATTTCATCTTCAGAGGAAGTAACTATAATACACTTTTAATACTAGACGAGGCCTATATTTCATCTTCAGAGGAAGTAGCTATAATACTCTTGTAATACTAGACGGGGCCTATATTTCACCTTCAGAGGAAGTAGCTATAATACTCTTGTAATACTACACGGGGCCTATATTTCATCTTCAGAGGAAGTAGCTATAATACTCTTGTAATACTACACGGGGCCTATATTTCATCTTCAGAGGAAGTAACTATAATACTCTTGTAATACTACACGGGGCCTATATTTTATCTTCAGAGGAAGTAGCTATAATACTCTTGTAATACTACACGGGGCCTATATTTCATCTTCAGAGGAAGTAGCTATAATAATCTTGTAATACTACACGGGGCCTATATTTCATCTTCAGAGGAAGTAACTATAATATTCTTGTAATACTACACGGGGCCTATATTTCATCTTCAGAGGAAGTAGCTATAATACTCTTGTAATACTACACGGGGCCTATATTTCATCTTCAGAGGAAGTAACTATAATACTCTTTTAATACTAGACGAGGCCTATATTTCATCTTCAGAGGAAGTAGCTATAATACTCTTGTAACACTAGACGGGGCCTATATTTCACCTTCAGAGGAAGTAACTATAATACTCTTGTCATTCTATACGGGGCCTATATTTCATCTTCAGAGGAAGTAGCTATAATACTCTTGTAATACTAGACGGGGCCTATATTTCATCTTCAGAGGAAGTAACTATAATACTCTTGTCATTCTATACGGGGCCTATATTTCATCTTCAGAGGAAGTAGCTAAAATACTCTTGTAATACTAGACGAGGCCTATATTTCATCATCAGAAGAAGTAGCTAAAATACTCTTGTAATACTACACGGGGCCTATATTTCATCTTCAGAGGAAGTAGCTATAATACTCTTGTAATACTAGACGGGGCCTATATTTCATCTTCAGAGGAAGTAGCTATAATACTCTTGTAATACTAGACGGGGCCTATATTTCATCTTCAGAGGAAGGAACTATAATACTCTTGTCATTCTATACGGGGCCTATATTTCATCTTCAGAGGAAGGAACTATAATACTCTTGTCATTCTATACGGGGCCTATATTTCATCTTCAGAGGAAGTAGCTATAATACTCTTGTAATACTAGACGAGGCCTATATTTCGTCTTCAGAGGAAGTAGCTATAATACTCTTGTAATACTAGACGAGGCCTATATTTCATCTTCAGAGGAAGTAGCTATAATACTCTTGTAATACTAGACGAGGCCTATATTTCATCTTCAGAGGAAGTAGCTATAATACTCTTGTAATACTATACGGGGCCTATATATCATCTTCAGAGGAAGTAGCTATAATACTCTTGTAATATTATACGGGGCCTATAATTCATCTTCAGAGGAAGTAGCTATAATACTCATGTAATACTACACGGGGCCTATATTTCATCTTCAGAGGAAGTAGCTATAATACTCTTGTAATACTAGACGAGGCCTATATTTCATCTTCAGAGGAAGTAGCTATAATACTCTTGTAATACTAGACGAGGCCTATATTTCATCTTCAGAGGAAGTAGCTATAATACTCTTGTAATACTAGACGAGGCCTATATTTCATCTTCAGAGGAAGTAGCTAAAATACTCTTGTAATACTAGACGAGGCCTATATTTCATCATCAGAAGAAGTAGCTATAATACTCTTGTAATACTACACGGGGCCTATATTTCATCTTCAGAGGAAGTAGCTATAATACTCTTGTAATACTAGACGGGGCCTATATTTCATCTTCAGAGGAAGTAACTATAATACTCTTGTAATACTAGACGAGGCCTATATTTCTTCTTCAGAGGAAGTAACTATAATACTCTTGTAATACTAGACGAGGCCTATATTTCATCTTCAGAGGAAGTAGCTATAATACTCTTGTAATACTAGACGGGGCCTATATTTCATCTTCAGAGGAAGTAACTATAATACTCTTGTCATTCTATACGGGGCCTATATTTCATCTTCAGAGGAAGTAGCTATAATACTCTTGTAATACTAGACGAGGCCTATATTTCGTCTTCAGAGGAAGTAGCTATAATACTCTTGTAATACTACACGGGGCCTATATTTCATTTCAGAGGAAGTAGCTATAATACTCTTGTAATACTAGACGGGGCCTATATTTCATCTTCAGAGGAAGTAACTATAATACTCTTGTAATACTAGACGAGGCCTATATTTCATCTTCAGAGGAAGTAACTATAATACTCTTGTAATACTAGACGAGGCCTATATTTCATCTTCAGAGGAAGTAGCTATAATACTCTTGTAATACTATACGGGGCCTATATTTCATCTTCAGAGGAAGTAGCTATAATACTCTTGTAATACTAGACGAGGCCTATATTTCATCTTCAGAGGAAGTAGCTAAAATACACTTGTAATACTAGACGAGGCCTATATTTCATCATCAGAAGAAGTAGCTATAATACTCTTGTAATACTACACGGGGCCTATATTTCATCTTCAGAGGAAGTAGCTATAATACTCTTGTAATACTAGACGGGGCCTATATTTCATCTTCAGAGGAAGTAACTATAATACTCTTGTCATTCTATACGGGGCCTATATTTCATCTTCAGAGGAAGTAGCTATAATACTCTTGTAATACTAGACGAGGCCTATATTTCGTCTTCAGAGGAAGTAGCTATAATACTCTTGTAATACTAGACGAGGCCTATATTTCATCTTCAGAGGAAGTAGCTATAATACTCTTGTAATACTAGAAGAGGCCTATATTTCATCTTCAGAGGAAGTAGCTATAATACTCTTGTAATACTAGACGAGGCCTATATTTCATCTTCAGAGGAAGTAGCTATAATACTCTTGTAATACTATACGGGGCCTATATTTCATCTTCAGAGGAAGTAGCTATAATACTCTTGTAATACTATACGGGGCCTATAATTCATCTTCAGAGGAAGTAGCTATAATACTCTTGTAATACTAGACGGGGCCTATATTTCATCTTCAGAGGAAGTAGCTATAATACTCTTGTAATACTAGACGAGGCCTATATTTCATCTTCAGAGGAAGTAGCTATAATACTCTTGTAATACTACACGGGGCCTATATTTCATCTTCAGAGGAAGTAGCTATAATACTCTTGTAATACTAGACGAGGCCTATATTTCATCTTCAGAGGAAGTAGCTATAATACTCTTGTAATACTAGACGGGGCCTATATTTCATCTTCAGAGGAAGTAGCTATAATACTCTTCTAATTCTATACGGGGCCTATATTTCATCTCCAGAGGAAGTAGCTATAATACTCTTGTAATACTAGACGGTGCCTATATTTCATCTTCAGAGGAAGTAGCTATAATACTCTTGTAATACTAGACGGGGCCTATATTTCACCTTCAGAGGAAGTAGCTATAATACTCTTGTAATACTACACGGGGCCTATATTTCATCTTCAGAGGAAGTAGCTATAATACTCTTGTAATACTACACGGGGCCTATATTTCATCTTCAGAGGAAGTAACTATAATACTCTTGTAATACTACACGGGGCCTATATTTCATCATCAGAGGAAGTAGCTATAATACTCTTGTAATACTACACGGGGCCTATATTTCATCTTCAGAGGAAGTAGCTATAATACTCTTGTAATACTACACGGGGCCTATATTTCATCTTCAGAGGAAGTAACTATAATACTCTTGTAATACTACACGGGGCATATATTTCATCTTCAGAGGAAGTAGCTATAATACTTTTGTAATACTACACGGGGCCTATATTTCATCTTCAGAGGAAGTAACTATAATACTCTTTTAATACTAGACGGGGCCTATATTTCATCTTCAGAGGAAGTAGCTATAATACTTTTGTAATACTAGACGGGGCCTATATTTCACCTTCAGAGGAAGTAACTATAATACTCTTGTCATTCTATACGGGGCCTATATTTCATCTTCAGAGGAAGTAGCTATAATCCTCTTGTAATACTAGACGGGGCCTATATTTCATCTTCAGAGGAAGTAACTATAATACTCTTGTCATTCTATACGGGGCCTATATTTCATCTTCAGAGGAAGTAGCTAAAATACTCTTGTAATACTAGACGAGGCCTATATTTCATCATCAAAAGAAGTAGCTAAAATACTCTTGTAATACTACACGGGGCCTATATTTCATTTTCAGAGGAAGTAGCTATAATACTCTTGTAATACTAGACGGGGCCTATATTTCATCTTCAGAGGAAGTAGCTATAATACTCTTGTAATACTAGACGGGGCCTATATTTCATCTTCAGAGGAAGGAACTATAATACTCTTGTCATTCTATACGGGGCCTATATTTCATCTTCAGAGGAAGGAACTATAATACTCTTGTCATTCTATACGGGGCCTATATTTCATCTTCAGAGGAAGTAGCTATAATACTCTTGTAATACTAGACGAGGCCTATATTTCGTCTTCAGAGGAAGTAGCTATAATACTCTTGTAATACTAGACGAGGCCTATATTTCATCTTCAGAGGAAGTAGCTATAATACTCTTGTAATACTAGACGAGGCCTATATTTCATCTTCAGAGGAAGTAGCTATAATACTCTTGTAATACTAGACGAGGCCTATATTTCATCTTCAGAGGAAGTAGCTATAATACTCTTGTAATACTATACGGGGCCTATATATCATCTTCAGAGGAAGTAGCTACAATACTCTTTTAATATTATACCGGGCCTATAATTCATCTTCAGAGGAAGTAGCTATAATACTCTTGTAATACTAGACGGGGCCTATATTTCATCTTCAGAGGAAGTAGCTATAATACTCTTGTAATACTAGACGGGGCCTATATTTCATCTTCAGAGGAAGTAACTATAATACTCTTGTAATACTAGACGAGGCCTATATTTCATCTTCAGAGGAAGTAACTATAATACTCTTGTAATACTAGACGAGGCCTATATTTCATCTTCAGAGGAAGTAGCTATAATACTCTTGTAATACTAGACGGGGCCTATATTCCATCTTCAGAGGAAGTAACTATAATACTCTTGTCATTCTATACGGGGCCTATATTTCATCTTCAGAGGAAGTAGCTATAATACTCTTGTAATACTAGACGAGGCCTATATTTCGTCTTCAGAGGAAGTAGCTATAATACTCTTGTAATACTACACGGGGCCTATATTTCATTTCAGAGGAAGTAGCTATAATACTCTTGTAATACTAGACGGGGCCTATATTTCATCTTCAGAGGAAGTAACTATAATACTCTTGTAATACTAGACGAGGCCTATATTTCATCTTCAGAGGAAGTAACTATAATACTCTTGTAATACTAGACGAGGCCTATATTTCATCTTCAGAGGAAGTAGCTATAATACTCTTGTAATACTATACGGGGCCTATATTTCATCTTCAGAGGAAGTAGCTATAATACTCTTGTAATACTAGACGAGGCCTATATTTCATCTTCAGAGGAAGTAGCTAAAATACTCTTGTAATACTAGACGAGGCCTATATTTCATCATCAGAAGAAGTAGCTATAATACTCTTGTAATACTACACGGGGCCTATATTTCATCTTCAGAGGAAGTAGCTATAATACTCTTGTAATACTAGACGGGGCCTATATTTCATCTTCAGAGGAAGTAACTATAATACTCTTGTCATTCTATACGGGGCCTATATTTCATCTTCAGAGGAAGTAGCTATAATACTCTTGTAATACTAGACGAGGCCTATATTTCGTCTTCAGAGGAAGTAGCTATAATACTCTTGTAATACTAGACGAGGCCTATATTTCATCTTCAGAGGAAGTAGCTATAATACTCTTGTAATACTAGAAGAGGCCTATATTTCATCTTCAGAGGAAGTAGCTATAATACTCTTGTAATACTAGACGAGGCCTATATTTCATCTTCAGAGGAAGTAGCTATAATACTCTTGTAATACTATACGGGGCCTATATTTCATCTTCAGAGGAAGTAGCTATAATACTCTTGTAATACTATACGGGGCCTATAATTCATCTTCAGAGGAAGTAGCTATAATACTCTTGTAATACTAGACGGGGCCTATATTTCATCTTCAGAGGAAGTAGCTATAATACTCTTGTAATACTAGACGAGGCCTATATTTCATCTTCAGAGGAAGTAGCTATAATACTCTTGTAATACTAGACGAGGCCTATATTTCATCTTCAGAGGAAGTAGCTATAATACTCTTGTAATACTAGACGGGGCCTATATTTCATCTTCAGAGGAAGTAGCTATAATACTCTTCTAATTCTATACGGGGCATATATTTCATCTTCAGAGGAAGTAGCTATAATACTCTTGTAATACTATACGGGGCCTATATTTCATCTTCAGAGGAAGTAGCTATAATACTCTTGTAATACTAGACGGGGCCTATATTTCATCTTCAGAGGAAGTAGCTATAATACTCTTGTAATTCTATACGGGGCCTATATTTCATCTTCAGAGGAAGTAGCTATAATACTCTTGTAATACTAGACGGGGCCTATATTTCATCTTCAGAGGAAGTAGCTATAATACTGTTGTAATACTAGACGGGGCCTATATTTCATCTTCAGAGGAAGTAGCTATAATACTCTTGTAATACTAGACGGGGCCTATATTTCATCTTCAGAGGAAGTAGCTATAATACTCTTGTAATTCTATACGGGGCCTATATTTCATCTTCAGAGGAAGTAGCTATAATACTCTTGTAATACTAGACGGGGCCTATATTTCATCTTCAGAGGAAGTAGCTATAATACTCTTGTAATTCTATACGGGGCCTATATTTCATCTTCAGAGGAAGTAGCTATAATACTCTTGTAATACTAGACGGGGCCTATATTTCATCTTCAGAGGAAGTAGCTATAATACTCTTGTAATACTACACGGGGCCTATATTTCATCTTCAGAGGAAGTAGCTATAATACTCTTGTAATACTAGACGGGGCCTATATTTCATCTTCAGAGGAAGTAGCTATAATACTCTTGTAATACTACACGGGGCCTATATTTCATCTTCAGAGGAAGTAGCTATAATACTCTTGTAGTATTTTCCTCTGAAGATGATTGCATTGAATTCAAAATATACATCAGGGTTTTTTTTAAATTATAAGAAATTACCTAGTGAATGCTTTTAATACACTCAGTTACGCAATAATTACTTATAATTAAGTTAGGGAATTCAAGATGACTCCAACAAGCAACTTACATAAGCGAAACTTAATAAAACCCAATGCATGTTTATAGAACGACTTGATTGGCACGCTTAGAGTACTTCATTAGCTTAGTACTTCTGAATCCTGCTTAGCAATATATACTGAATCCTGCATTAGTGTTAAGTTAGCTACCCACATGCGTATTGTGATGGAGTCAGCTCGCCAGAGGATGGGTGCCTCGGCTGCTAGGCGAGTTCTCGGGGCCCAGACCCAGGGACACGCTAAGAGTAGATTATTAGCTTGGTACATGGATAATCTATCATGAATCCTGCACTAGTGTTACATTTACTACCCGCGTGCGCATTGTGAGGAAGGCAGCTTGCCAGAAGATGGCTGCCACGACGGTTCGGTGAATTCGTGGGGCCCAGACCCGAAGGCACGCTAAGAGTACATTATTAGCTTGGTACATGGATAATCTATCATGAATCCTGCGCTAGTGTTACATTTACTTCCCGCATGCGCATTGTGAGGAAGGCAACTTGCCAGAGGATGGCTGCCACGACGGTTCGGTGAATTCTGGGGGCCCAGACCCGAAGGCACGCTAAGAGTACATTATTAGCTTGGTACATGGATAATCTATCATGAATCCTGCGCTAGTGTTACATTTACTACCCGCGTGCGCATTGTGAGGAAGGCAGCTTGCCAGAAGATGGCTGCCACGACGGTTCGGTGAATTCTGGGGGCCCAGACCCGAAGGCACGCTAAGAGTACATTATTAGCTTGGTACATGGATAATCTATCATGAATCCTGCGCTAGTGTTACATTTACTTCCCGCATGCGCATTGTGAGGAAGGCAACTTGCCAGAGGATGGCTGCCACGACGGTTCGGTGAATTCTGGGGGCCCAGACCCGAAGGCACGCTAAGAGTACATTATTAGCTTGGTACATGGATAATCTATCATGAATCCTGCGCTAGTGTTACATTTACTACCCGCGTGCGCATTGTGAGGAAGGCAGCTTGCCAGAAGATGGCTGCCACGACGGTTCGGTGAATTCTGGGGGCCCAGATCCAGGGTCACGCTAAGAGTAGATTATTAGCTTGGTACATGGATAATCTATCATGAATCCTGCACTAGTGTTACATTTACTTCCCGCATGCGCATTGTGAGGAAGGCAACTTGCCAGAGGATGGGTGCCTCGGCTGCTAGGCGAGTTCTGGGGGCCCAGACCCAGGGACACGCTAAGAGTAGATTATTAGCTTGGTACATGGATAATCTATCATGAATCCTGCACTAGTGTTACATGTACTACCCGCATGCGCATTGTGAGGAAGGCAGCTTGCCAGAGGATGGCTGCCACGACTGCTCTGCGAGTTCTTGGGCCCCAGACGTGGAGAGCCAATGGGCAAAAGCATGTTTATCGTGCTCTAAACCATCATAGAGTCGGTCTGTACAGATTGTAACTCCAAACTTATAAAACGAAATTATTGACATGCTTAGAATTTTTTAGTGTTGTAATCTATAAACGGAATGCAGAATAGGTGACGATATATCTGCCCTGCTGCACTGTTTAAGCAGAGAACAGAGACCCGCTGGGTACATTACAACTGACGTGTATACAAATATGCTTTTAAAGTAAATAGCGTCAATAAAGCCAACTGTCATTGTGTCAGGACTGAATAATGTATCGGCTCGTGGGCTGACGAGCTTTTATGTGGTCTTGGAATGCCCGTCACAGCGCTACTGTATCAGGCGGTACTCGATAAAATATATCAAATGCAAGTTACATCTTTCCTATTATTTAGGAATATTGGTATTAAGAATCAGGTAGCATGTATTTTTAAAAAATGAGGGATAGTACCATAATAGAACCGAGGAATTATAATCGAGAATGAAAGCGTGTTGGATAAAAAAAAGCACCACAAAACATAATTTATATATATAATACTCAAATATAAAATATTAATATATATATATATATATATATATATATATATATATATATATATATATATTATAACGTTCCTACTCTAACCGTACTTCAGGATATTTGACTCTTAGGATATCAAGTTGATAACGCAGCTACTTGCTTTTACAATAACTGATTTATTATAATTCTCATTTCAAACGTTAGCATTTATAGGTAGTTACATAAGATTAGTTTTAACTAATTCTACTTTGCCGGTGGGCATTAGGACTCTTATTTTTTTATTAAATTAACAATTCTATTTAAACTGTCCTTAATTATCTTAAGGCTTGTATAGGTTACTGCACCTGGTTTGATCAATAATATATTTGAATAAATTATTAGTGTTTAAAAAATTAATATAAAGTTTAAATGGTTCTTAATATTTTTTGACTTTAAAGAGTTGGCTTTAAATTTAAGATAAAGTATTAATTTTTAATTGTGTAGTTCTCTGTTTCACTTCACTGGACATAAATTCACTTATTCACAGATCTCTTCGATTTCACTTCCTCTTTTCACTTGAAATGTTTCTTTGCTAGAACTGACTTTATTAAATCACTCCACTATTTAACTCCCCTCACCATTCAACTATCATCTTTATTTAACGTCACGTACTACTTTTCTATCTCCCTCACTTAATATAGCTCATTACTTAATAATCTCCCTTATTTAATCTCACTTATTACCCTTTAATCTCACTCTTTTATTTCACTTTCTATTTAATAATGTCCCTTATTTAATCTCACTTATTACCCTTTAATCTCACTCTTTTATTTCACTTTCTATTTAATAATGTCCCTTATTTAATCTCACTTATTACCCTTTAATCTCACTCTTTTATTTCACTTTCTATTTAATAATCTCCCTTATTTAATCTCACTTATTACCCTTTAATCTCACTCATTTATTTCACTTTTTATTTAATAATCTCCCTTATTTAATCTCACTTATTACCCTTTAATCTCACTCATTTATTTCACTTTTTATTTAATAATCTCCCTTATTCAACCGGTTAATCATTTATTCAATAGTTATGTTGAGTGCTCGAATAACATGAAAAGATTTTTGTATTTTCCAGGATCCAAAATCATGTCACCCTTCGTAATGGCTATCAATCTCCGTCCAACTTACGCAACGGTTTAACAATCCTAGAGTGTATTCCTCCTAGAGGGAACCTTTGAGCCATATAGTATCTGAGATAATACTGATTGTCCAAGTACCAAACTAGTAACAGAAATATAAAATTAGTGTCGCGTGAAGTGCGGAATAAAAACCTGTCACCCTTCGTAATGGCTATCAATCTCCGTCCAACTTACGCAACGGTTTAACAATCCTAGAGTGTATTCCTCCTAGAGGGAACCTTCGAGCCATATAGTATCTGAGATAACACTGATTGTCCAAGTACCAAACTAGTAACAGAAATATAAAATTAGTGTCGTGTGAAGTGCGGGATAAAAACCTGCCACCCTTCGTAATGTCTATCAATCTCCGTCCAACTTACGCAACGGTTTAACAATCCTAGAGTGTATTCCTCCTAGAGGGAAACTTTGAGCCATATAGTATCTGAGATAACACTGATTGTCCAAGTACCAAACTAGTAACAGAAATATAAAATTAGTGTCGCGTGAAGTGCGGGATAAAAACCTGCCACCCTTCGTAATGTCTATCAATCTCCGTCCAACTTACGCAACGGTTTAACAATCCTAGAGTGTATTCCTCCTAGAGGGAACCTTTGAGCCATATAGTATCTGAGATAATACTGATTGTCCAAGTACCAAACTAGTAACAGAAATATAAAATTAGTGTCGTGTGAAGTGCGGGATAAAAACCTGCCACCCTTCGTAATGGCTATCAATCTCCGTCCAACTTACGCAACGGTTTAACAATCCTAGAGTGTATTCCTCCTAGAGGGAACCTTCGAGCCATATAGTATGTGAGATAATACTGATTGTCCAAGTACCAAACTAGTAACAGAAATATAAAATTAGTGTCGCGTGAAATTCGGGATAAAAACCTGCCACCCTTCATAATGTCTATCAATCTCCGTCCAACTTACGCAACGGTTTAACAATCCTAGAGTGTATTCCTCCTAGAGGGAACCTTCGAGCCATATAGTATCTGAGATAATACTGATTGTCCAAGTACCAAACTAGTAAAAGAAATATAAAATTAGTGTCGCGTGAAGTGCGGGATAAAAACCTGCCACCCTTCGTAATGTCTATCAATCTCCGTCCAACTTACGCAACGGTTTAACAATCCTAGAGTGTATTCCTCCTAGAGGGAACCTTCGAGCCATATAGTATCTGAGATAATACTGATTGTCCAAGTACCAAACTAGTAACAGAAATATAAAATTAGTGTCGCGTGAAGTTCGGGATAAAAACCTGCCACCCTTCGTAATGTCTATCAATCTCCGTCCAACTTACGCAACGGTTTAACAATCCTAGAGTGTATTCCTCCTAGAGGGAACCTTCGAGCCATATAGTATCTGAGATAATACTGATTGTCCAAGTACCAAACTAGTAACAGAAATATAAAATTAGTGTCGCGTGAAGTGCGGGATAAAAACCTGCCACCCTTCGTAATGGCTATCAATCTCCGTCCAACTTACGCAACGGTTTAACAATCCTAGAGTGTATTCCTCCTAGAGGGAACCTTTGAGCCATATAGTATCTGAGATAACACTGATTGTCCAAGTACCAAACTAGTAACAGAAATATAAAATTAGTGTCGCGTGAAGTGCGGGATAAAAACCTGCCAACCTTCGTAATGGCTATCAATCTCCGTCCAACTTACGCAACGGTTTAACAATCCTAGAGTGTATTCCTCCTAGAGGGAACCTTTGAGCCATATAGTATCTGAGATAATACTGATTGTCCAAGTACCAAACTAGTAACAGAAATATAAAATTAGTGTCGCGTGAAGTGCGGGATAAAAACCTGCCACCCTTCGTAATGTCTATCAATCTCCGTCCAACTTACGCAACGGTTTAACAATCCTAGAGTGTATTCCTCCTAGAGGGAACCTTCGAGCCATATAGTATCTGAGATAATACTGATTGTCCAAGTACCAAACTAGTAACAGAAATATAAAATTAGTGTCGCCTGAAATTCGGGATAAAAACCTGCCACCCTTCATAATGTCTATCAATCTCCGTCCAACTTACGCAACGGTTTAACAATCCTAGAGTGTATTCCTCCTAGAGGGAACCTTCGAGCCATATAGTATCTGAGATAATACTGATTGTCCAAGTACCAAACTAGTAACAGAAATATAAAATTAGTGTCGCGTGAAATTCGGGATAAAAACCTGCCACCCTTCATAATGTCTATCAATCTCCGTCCAACTTACGCAACGGTTTAACAATCCTAGAGTGTATTCCTCCTAGAGGGAACCTTCGAGCCATATAGTATCTGAGATAATACTGATTGTCCAAGTACCAAACTAGTAACAGAAATATAAAATTAGTGTCGCGTGAAGTGCGGGATAAAAACCTGCCACCCTTCGTAATGTCTATCAATCTCCGTCCAACTTACGCAACGGTTTAACAATCCTAGAGTGTATTCCTCCTAGAGGGAACCTTCGAGCCATATAGTATCTGAGATAATACTGATTGTCCAAGTACCAAACTAGTAACAGAAATATAAAATTAGTGTCGCGTGAAGTTCGGGATAAAAACCTGCCACCCTTCGTAATGTCTATCAATCTCCGTCCAACTTACGCAACGGTTTAACAATCCTAGAGTGTATTCCTCCTAGATGGAACCTTCGAGCCATATAGTATCTGAGATAACACTGATTGTCCAAGTACCAAACTAGTAACAGAAATATAAAATTAGTGTCGCGTGAAGTGCGGGATAAAAACCTGCCACCCTTCGTAATGGCTATCAATCTCCGTCCAACTTACGCAACGGTTTAACAAACCTAGAGTATATTCCTCCTAGAGGGAACCTTTGAGCCATATAGTATCTGAGATAACACTGATTGTCCAAGTACCAAACTAGTAACAGAAATATAAAATTAGTGTCGCGTGAAGTGCGGGATAAAAACCTGCCACCCTTCGTAATGTCTATCAATCTCCGTCCAACTTACGCAACGGTTTAACAATCCTAGAGTGTATTCCTCCTAGAGGTAACCTTTGAGCCATATAGTATCTGAGATAATACTGATTGTCCAAGTACCAAACTAGTAACAGAAATATAAAATTAGTGTCGCGTGAAGTGCGGGATAAAAACCTGCCACCCTTCGTAATGTCTATCAATCTCCGTTCAACTTACGCAACGGTTTAACAATCCTAGAGTGTATTCCTCCTAGAGGTAACCTTTGAGCCATATAGTATCTGAGATAATACTGATTGTCCAAGTACCAAACTAGTAACAGAAATATAAAATTAGTGTCGCGTGAAGTGCGGGATAAAATCCTGCCACCCTTTGTAATGTCTATCAATCTCCGTCCAACTTACGCAACGGTTTAACAATCCTAGAGTGTATTCCTCCTAGAGGGAACCTTTGAGCCATATAGTATCTGAGATAATACTGATTGTCCAAGTACCAAACTAGTAACAGAAATATAAAATTAGTGTCGCGTGAAGTGCGGGATAAAATCCGGCCACCCTTTGCAATGTCTATCAATCTCCGTCCAACTTACGCAACGGTTTAACAATCCTAGAGTGTATTCCTCCTAGAGGGAACCTTTGAGCCATATAGTATATGAGATAATACTGATTGTCCAAGTACCAAACTAGTAACAGAAATATAAAATTAGTGTCGCGTGAAGTGCGGGATAAAAGACCCTGCCAAGAAACCTCTATCATAACTCATGCAAGACCTCTTGATGGCACGAGTGTCGTTATGCTAAGGATCAAGAAGGACCTTACAAATATCTTATCGAGTTTACTAACTAGCGTATTTTATAATTGGGTATCACCAGTGTGACGTATGGAATACAGGTGGTTGACATTTGTGTAAGATTATATACACAGAATTGGTACAGCGCAAACTTAAATGCTGCATAATAAACAAAGTTAGGAAACGTGAAGTCTAGCCTGGTGGAGCTAATAATGTGCTGTAATGTGGGCTACGTCTGCATTATACAAGATGTAACTACTGACATAAAATTAACATAACCCATGCGTTAAAAAAGCTGTTCCACCATTTAAAATGAAACATAGAATTAGCTGCTTTAGAAAATTCATATGCTATTACTTATTTTGACCCAAATGGGAAAAAATAACTTTATTGCAAAACTTGCCCTTTTTGTAAAATATTTTACTCTCATATAAAACTAAAATTAATTCATTAAATTTAATTAGTAAAATTATATTTGAAAAATCTTTATTAACATTAAATGCCATCTACAAGTTTTAAATTGTTTGAACTTGAGTGGATGAATAAAAAGTATTTTATTAACGATTTAAAAACAGGATATACATATAAAAGAAGTGTTGAACTAATAGAAAGAATTGGTCAAGGATCCCCAAAACGATAGAAGCTTTGGAACTTAAAGATCAATCCAGTGGTATCCCAAAAGTCACTGTGAAATTGGCTCTCATAGATTCGACTCTGAACACTAGATAATTCTCTTCATCTATGGCAAGCAGTTTCATGTCTCTGCATGTGGTATAAGTAAGTATATAGTATACGGAGAAGGTGTCACTACTTACTCTTACTCCCCACGCTATATCCTTAGGCCTCTTCCTTATCCATCGTCCTACAATAGACTTTCTATTAAAGTGTCTTGATGAGAAAGTCCTTTCATAAAGAAAGGTTTAATTAGAACCTCCATCCTGCAGCACCTTGCCAAAACATTAACGCCCAACACCGATTTAGCCGGGGAGAAAATTGTGAAGGTAATTTAGTTTACGTTTATTGTTCTAAAAATGACGAGAGACAGAAAACTTTTACCCAAATTGTAAATGCGAAAATACCTTTTAAAGTCTCTTTTAAAATATAAAATTTGAACATTACAAAATATAAGTAAAATTTGAACATTGAATCGGGTTTTATGTATTTTGTATAAAAGGTAAGTATTTACTTTAACTTAGTGTTACTATAAAAACGTTGGAAAACCCCCAACACCACAAAAATAACCTGCCTCTAACTTCGTAACAAGACCCTCTGGTGATCTTAGGGTATAGACATGTACATAGGTATTTAACCTTAGGTAACTAGTTATTTTTTATTATTTTTGTGGTGTTAGGGCTTATGCCAATATTTTTATTGTAACATATTACAACCCTGGGATCTTTATATTGTATTTTTACTTGATGTTATACTGTAGAATCTGTAATTCCCTAACTGTGCAACTTTGGACAATTCGGTGTGTATGTTATTAACAATTAATTTAACCTCGCATAATTTAAATATTTCTATTAAATTCTATTTCCAAACAATTTATATACGCGACCCTACCAATATAGGTCATGACCTTCTATAACATACCAGATAATCCTTAGTCTTTGCTAGTGCCCTGTATGAGCTCTAACTGGCAGACATCACTGACTAGGCCTACTTCAGGTTCACAAGACTGCACGCGGTATCTTCAATATCCTGTGCCAGAGGATGTCGTCACATTCCTTCACAGGTGCTAGCAGTTAGACTGGTCGATACAATCGAAGCTTCACCACTAGCGAGTAGTTCTTCCTATGACTCCGATAGAAAGCAGGTTCACCTCATGTAGTGACCATTATCTCAGTGCATCCCTACCCTAATCCTGTTCCTTGCCATATCTTTACCAGGTAATAATAACTTCTCAGCGTTACGGATGAGGCGATTCCCTAAAATTTTCAATTCTAACTTTTCTCTTTCGATTCTCTATTCTTTAAAGTTATATAGGCCTACATGATATTCTCTAATAATGAATTTAGTTACCATCTTGGTCATGCGGAGAAGCCTTTTAGAAATTGCGTTTTATGTATAGGCTAAATTAAAATGTAATATAGTAATGAAGTAAGTTACACAAAACGTTCATCCTTTATTTAGAAGTAGGAATTTCTGAAAGTATGGTAAACATATCGAATAAAAATAATGGTTTATTTAAAGTTACAAATGTCAACTTCACTTCCCAATTACAATATAATTTCAGTAAAAGTCATTTCAGTTTGTATGACTGCAGAAATTAGAACTACTTTTTCTTCCTGTTTTGTTTTGACATGTATGAAGTGGTTGGAGGACATAGATGGGGGGAGAGAGAGAGAGAGAGAGACAGCAGAACTGGAACAGCAGTGACATACAATCTGATCTTGTACTTCTGTTTTAAATAATAATAATATTTTAGTTATCTCAAATCTGCATTTGCTTTAATAGTTTAATTCATTTAAAGCAACTAATACATAAATAACGCATAGTTGATAATTAACTGTTTTCTCAACAATAAAAACACCCCACACATATTTAACAGTTGAAAAATAAAACAAGAATCGGAATTGACTCTTTAATCGATGATTTCTCGATCATTCCTAGAATCGAGCTTCGGAATCAACCCATCTGTACTCATAACACAATCAAAATTAAAATTTTATTTTCATTTATAAAAAAAAAATATTAAAATTGTAAAGACAATATTATTTCTCTAAATTATTTTCCCTTACGCCTGATGATCTATGGCTGGAGATCAAATAGTCTATACCTCCTCTTTATGGCCGCAAAACTCGCAATTTTACATTTTCTGTTGTAAATATCTGAGAGGGTTACATTTTATATGTGACTGAGTTTGCTGCTTCAGTGGCGGCGTTATTTAATAAGCTGCAGCAGGAATATCGGACGTCAAGTGCAGCAAGATATTCTCTCATTTTCTGGTGCGCTGTTAGTGAAACCTTTCCAGGGTGTGTGAAGTGAAATTAGAGAGGTTAAGTTAAAAACTACCACTTCACCCCACCCTTCAACAAATTAGGTATGGCTCATTTCATCAAAATCTCTCACGGGTCGGTTCGTCATAACCGCCAAAAATAGGATTAGATTGACTTATTTACACGTTCCGATGAGTCCCAGGTTAAAACTGTGTTCCGAGAAACCTAACTATCGTGATACGAGTAAGGTACACCCACAGCAAAGCATTGGCCTGCCCACAATGCCTTACAATGTACGTGTATACAATGTGCCTAGTTCCAAACCATATACCATATATAGCTAGGTTAGGAATACGTGAGTGGAGTTTAACGTATAGTGGAGATTTTTTTCCAATTTATGCATAAATGCTATTCTTTTGTTATAAATGCTATTATATGGAGATGAATGCTATTCCTTAATTATAAATGCGATTAATTAGAGATAAATGCTATTCCTTTGATATAAATACAATTTGACATAAATATAGTTATTTTAACATAAACCTTGTTTACATTAGGTTACTAATTTTACATAAATGTTATGTTTTACGTAAATCGTTTTTGAGTCCTATTCATTTGACATAAACTTTTTACATCAGCGTTGTTACTTTCACACACATGCTATTACTTTTTCATAAACCTTTTTTCCCATAAATGCTAATACTTTTACATAAACGTTTTTACAACACCAAAATTACTTTTCGATAAATGCTATTGCTTTAAAATAAACCTATACTACAACACCAAAATTACTTTACGACAAGTGCTATAGCTTTAAAATAAACCTTTACTACAACGCCAAAATTACTTTACGGTAAATCCTATTGCTTTAAAGTAAACCTTTACTACAACACCAAAATTACTTTACGGTAAATCCTATTGCTTTTAAAGTAAACCTTTACTACAACACCAAAATTACTTTACGGTAAATCCTATTGCTTTAAAGTAAACCTTTACTACAACACCAAAATTACTTTACGATAAATGCTATTGCTTTAAAATAAACCTTTACTACAACACCAAAATTACTTTACGATAAATCCTATTGCTTTAAAGTAAACCTTTACTACAACACCAAAATTACTTTACGGTAAATCCTATTGCTTTAAAGTAAACCTTTACTACAACACCAAAATTACTTTACGATAAATCCTATTGCTTTAAAATAAACCTTTACTAAAATACCAAAATTACTTTACGATAAATCCTATTGCTTTAAAATAAACCTTTACTACAACACCAAAATTACTTTACGATAAATCCTATTGCTTTAAAATAAACCTTTACTAAAATACCAAAATTACTTTACGATAAATGCTATTGCTTTAAAATAAACCTTTACTACAACACCAAAATTACTTTACGATAAATCCTATTGCTTTAAAGTAAACCTTTACTACAACACCAAAATTACTTTACGGTAAATCCTATTGCTTTAAAGTAAACC
Source organism: Prosapia bicincta (assembly GCA_036971475.1). Lineage (NCBI taxonomy): Eukaryota > Metazoa > Arthropoda > Insecta > Hemiptera > Cercopidae > Prosapia > Prosapia bicincta. The sequence continues at coordinate 258,790 of JBAIZL010000032.1, read as the reverse complement.
TTTACTACAAAACACCAAAATTACTTTACGATAAATCCTATTGCTTTAAAATAAACCTTTACTACAACACCAAAATTACTTTACGATAAATCCTATTGCTTTAAAATAAACCTTTACTAAAATACCAAAATTACTTTATGATAAATGCTATTGCTTTAAAATAAACCTTTACTACAACACCAAAATTATATTACGATAAATCCTATTGCTTTAAAATAAACATTTACTACAACACCAAAATTATATTACGATAAATCCTATTGCTTTAAAATAAACCTTTACTACAACACCAAAATTATATTACGATAAATCCTATTGCTTTAAAATAAACCTTTACTACAACACCAAAATTATATTACGATAAATCCTATTGCTTTAAAATAAACCTTTACTACAACACCAAAATTATATTACGATAAATCCTATTGCTTTAAAATAAACATTTACTACAACACCAAAATTATATTACGATAAATGCTATTGCTTTAAAATAAACCTTTACTACAACACCAAAATTATATTACGATAAATCCTATTGCTTTAAAATAAACATTTACTACAACACCAAAATTACTGACATGAATGCTATTATGACATTCAATACAATGACCACAATTAATATAATACAATAAAACTAATGCCATTAATTCTATCACGAAGTTAATAAAAAATAACTAATATATAAAGTTATATTTTATTTATAAATAATATATTTCTATGGCCATCTCATCATTATCAGAGGGTCCTCTTTCAATGAAAGTACAATCTGGAAAGCTAATTGCAATATAATTACAAGTTAGGCTAACCTAGTTTGTAAACTGACTGTAATTTGTTAAACATGTCTTCGTAATAAGCTTTCTAAACAGTATTGTTACTGTAATATGGCTCTCTCATGGGAATGCTACGGTCATTTTAATGTATATAAGGCTTTAATCTTGGTAACCTTTTTTATTAATTATGTTTATGCCATTGGGATTATGGTCAATAGTGTAATTATAAATGGCGTTACTTTAAGATAACATCGGTGTTGTTTCTTTCACATAAAAAAGGTTTGTCGTCCATTCTTCAAATAAATATGATTTAATTGTATAGTTTAAAGTGTATTGGTCAGTATGACAACCCCCGCTGGCAGAGGTTAGGAAGGTATTATGAGTAAACGTAGGGGGGGGACATAACTACGTATAGAGGATATAGCTGATACCGTGATATGTGTGATCACGTACCTGACACTGACCTACTCTTTATCGCGGTGACCTCATCCTCCGTTTAGGAATTAGACAGGGCTAGAGAAAGGGTATAATGATCCCCGACTCTGGGAATAGGAGGAAGTAATGTCTTCTGCTGTAGAGTTCCTCTACGTAGACCTGCCCTCAAGCGGAGAAAATAGAGGTACGCTCGTTACTTAAGAGTAAATTTAAGCGCTTCAAAGGAGCTCCTTAAATAAATCCTGTGTTGAATACCCAGGCTGGAGTTATTGAAGGTTTCCGTTACTGAATAAGGAGGCCCACGAGGCCAGACAAAGGGGTTGATGAGGCGAGGCAACTTCCGGTCACTCATATCGTCGGTGTTACAAGTTTTACGGCAGACTGTTCGTGTTGGCCTCATTGAAAACGGAAAGAAAAGAATATATTGAAAGAATCTCCCGAAATGGTTGAGGAAAACATGTGTAAGATACATGCCGTATATCTGAGATCCCCACAATTACACCATATTTAGGTTTATTTCCTCTTAAAATAAAATGTTGTAAAAGATTAAATGTGCGAAATTAATCAATTAAGATTTGAACATTATAAAAACATGCATCTAGAGATATGCTAATTTTTATCATTGGTTTATTTGGTTAGTAGTAAGTTTTATTCTCTTACTTAATTTTCTCGATACATATTTATTTACTTTGTTCATTTTCTCTTTGTTGTATCTATAGAACTTATTTTCCAATTTATATAACGCCTTGGTTCAGCTTTTGTATTTGTTCCACTTATTACACCAGACTTACATGATGTATGCGAACATTAGGCTGTATATCGTAGGACTGTTTCCTCCAGAAACCTGATCCGCCGACTTACCAACGCATAGCCGAGACTATCCCACCTGGGCCCTTCATGTTCTTAGTATACACTCGTAGAGGCATTCTGAGAATAAATTTAGGGCACTTTAATTTTATTAGATAAAAACAATATTCTGTACAACTCGTGCCATTGGAATATAATTAATCAGCAACTATTACAACCTCGTATATGTACTTAAATAGCCGACCACATTGGTCAAGGAGGCTCATTGAGGCCAGTAACACGAAGCATTTCTCACAGACTTACGAAATGCAGACACCAGCCCGACCATACAAGGGCTATTTAGTGCGCATTTATTATATTTTTGAGCAGGTAGACTCTCGAGTAACGGCGCTTATACTTGCCCACGCGATGCCACAATGCTCCTCTGTTCCTCTTACCTGGGGATCATTATATATAGTTTTCTTAATTCGTCATATAACTTGCAGTGGTTGGCACTAGATGTTAATACATTTTTGTAAAATATCAATTTAATAATTAAATTTAAAACTAATTAGTATTAGTTTTATATGGGAGGAAAACGTTTCCCAAAAGGGACAAGGTATGCAGCATAGTTATTTCATACCATTTAATTTAAAATAAGTGATAATATATTATTTTATAAAATAACTGATTTTATGGTAAAGGTTGTATGGTAGAACAGCTGTTTTAACGCTTATGTTATGTTATTTTATTTATATCACTTGTAATAACGTAATAAAAAGTAACTAAAATAAGGTTTTTCTTTGTTGAGCTAAGTTGGAATTGACTAAAATATTTTTGTTATTATTACTAGATAATATTACAAGGGCTTACTACTTTCTTTCTATTCCTCCGATAGAGAATAGGTCACGCCTACTCACACGTGATATCATGTAATACCATTACGGACAGGTTTTATCGTCCCCTATATATATTCATAATCCGTTCTTATCATTTGTAGCCAATAGCCTAGGAAATACATTGCCTTAAAACGCAAGACCTATAGTAGCTCCTCTCAAACTGTAGGTTCTCTTACCATTGTAAGACTATACTTTAACAGCGACGAAACAGAAGACAGTGTAGAACGTAAATCTATAATCTGTCTGGGATTCACAAACCCATTTAGCCAGTAGATGAACAATAAATTAGACATAACGAGCTGTTACTGCGGTCCAAACTTGCTTGAACCATTGGGTCAAAGGTTTACAGCTAAATTCAACTCAGTTTTTTATGTGCAACGTATATTTTCATCTATTGAGCTTTATCTGCACAGTGTAAAAACACTGGTAGGAGTAGTTTACTATACAGCTCTGGATGGACCCAATCGTAAAGAGACAATATAATCTATAGATTCATTTATTTAAAAACAATCGCAATCATTAATTTGTCATTTAAACATGTGAATTGTTTTAACGATTATATAATAAATGAATTTTTATCTTATAAAGTATAAAACTTGGAATACAAAATAAAAACAATTTTAATGTTTGGAAAACTAAATTTAGAAGATTTAGGGGAGCATCGAAAAGGAAACCACTTGGTGACGACAAGAGCATAGAGATGGTGCATTGAGCATTACTATTGTAAATATCAGATTATTGTTGTAAATCCGTCTTGGGATCATGTTGGTAAAACAAGGTGTATTTTATTTCTAAGGGTAAAATAATTCTGTAAAGAAGTGTAAGGAGAAGTTTGGCATTTGGAGGAGTCAAAGAGCTCATAACATCTAAGTAACGGTGTAACGACTAAGTAACAGTGTAACGGCTAAGTAACGGTGTAACGGCTAAGTAACGGTGTAACTGCTAAGTAACAATGTGACGGTAACGTAACGGTGTAACGGCTAAGTAACGATATAACGGCTAAGTAACAGTGTAACTGCTAAGTAACAATGTGGCGGTCAAGTAACGGTGTAACGGCTAAGTAACGGTGTAACGGCTAAGTAACGATGTAACGGCTAAGTAACGGTGTAACGGCTAAGTAACGGTGTAACGGCTAAGTAACAATGTGGTGGTCAAGTAACGGTGTAACGGCTAAGTAACGGTGTAACGGCTAAGTAACGATGTAACGGCTAAGTAACGGTGTAACGGCTAAGTAACAATGTGGTGGTCAAGTAACGGTGTAACGGCTAAGTAACGGTGTAACGACTAAGTAACAGTGTAACGGCTAAGTAACGGTGTAACGGCTAAGTAACGGTGTAACTGCTAAGTAACAATGTGGCGGTCAAGTAACGGTGTAACGGCTAAGTAACGGTGTAACAGCTAAGTAACGGTGAAACTGCTAAGTAACAATGTGGCGGTCAAGTAACGGTGTAACGGCTAAGTAACGGTGTAATGGCTAAGTAACGGTGTAACTGCTAAGTAACAATGTGGCGGTCAAGTAACGGTGTAACGGCTAAGTAACGGTGTAACGGCTAAGTAACGGTGAAACTGCTAAGTAACAATATGACGGTTAAGTAACGGTGTAACGGCTAAGTAACGATGTAACGGCTAAGTAACGGTGTAACGGCTATGTAACGGTATAACGGCTAAGTAACGGTGTAACTGCTAAGTAACAGTGTGGCGGTTAAGTAACGGTGTAATGGCTAAGTAACAGTGTAACGGCTAAGTAACGGTGTAACGTCTAAGTAACGGTGTAACGGTTAAGTAACGGTGTAAGGGCTAAGTAATAGTGTATCTGCTAAGAAACAATGTGACGGTTAAGTAACAATGTATCTGCTAAGTAACAATGTGACGGTTAAGTAACGGTGTAACGGCTAAGTAACGGTGTAAGAAGTTACGGTCGGACGTTACTCGTTCAAATATTAAAAAATGTAAGCTTTGGTTGGTTGAATAAAGGATAAAATAATTGATATTTACAACGGCGTTTTTCTCTTATTAGAAACACTGACTAAAGCTTGAAAATAAAAGTACTGCACCTCTAGAAAGTCGATCTGAGTATATATATGGAGTTAAGAATATATATGTTAATTAGACCAATAATGACCAATGACAGCATTTAATTAGTTTATTAGATCTCTTAAATATTTCTAATCAAACCTTTACTTCTCTTTAGGAGTTGAAAATTTGACGATCTTTTAAACAATAGTGATAACTCTTCATGTTTAAATCAATTGCAAATCGAACATTATTTGTGATTATCGTTGTTTATTAATAAGTAAATTTAGGTTTCTTGCTTTAAAGGTATTATAAGAAATAAACTTTTAGATCGTCAAGATGATTTCAGTTTGACATTAAGCTTACATCAATGGTATAAAGGTAATTATATGTTGTTTCATATTATACTGCTTAAGTATGTATATACAGTATAAATACACTTTCCCAGATAAGACAGGCGTTATCAAAACTTTTAAACCTAGCACCAAACTTATACGAATTTCCGTTTTAGACATCAGTTTAAAAAGAAAGATCTATAACAATGAAATATAAGGTGGATGGTTATTATAATAAATATGCGTTTTATTTCCTTAAAACGTAGGAAAAAACAAAAGTTTCGTGTAGATCCAATATGTGAGCTAATCTACGCCATCCATTTCCTACCTTTGAGTGCTTTATATTTGTGGCAACAGTAATAGACTATTCCCTTATTCATAAACGTTTCTTGTACATTGTGCTAAAAGTCATTTGGAGGCCTACGCGAGTAAATGAGTTGGAGAGTAAGTGAGGCCTCACTAATGCGACCTTAGATAATCCAACATCCCGCGTTCGTGTACTTTCAGAATGGCTGAATCATCACGGAAGCTTTAATCTAACTTAATATCTCAGTTACTCTACAAATATCTCTATATGATGTTCCTTGGCCTGAACTAATTTTGTTTTACTCAGTAGTATCAAATAGTCGGTATTTTTAACCCATTGCGTGATATAATCCCTCTTCTCTTACTTCAGTCATTCTTAAGCTTAGTGCCCATATTCATGTGTTACAATATTGTAGAGTGTCGAAACTTCCATAGCCTCGAAACCCCTTGTGGCGGTATAGGGGTGTAAACGTGGTCGAGGTTAGTAGCATAGGATGAAGATGCAAGGGAAGTTGGGCTCTGGTGTTCTGACGTTTCTCTGAATTAATTCAAACAAATAAATCATTATTTTTTTACAACTCTATTTTGCCGTTTTCAGAGCTTAAAAACTTTTTGAACCTCAAAGCAACATATTATAATAATAATAATACTATAGCAACAGCAAATACCCCTGAACACCAAGTCTGTTTTTCTCGCACCCATGAGCACTCGCCCAAACGAGCGCAGAGAATTAGGACAGACACGAGACCGGCCGTATTGATTGTTTAGAGTATCTTCTAACCGAAATCTAACTTTTTAGGTTTCACGTTTAACTACAAATAGTTGATAAAAAAAGATTTTACTAAGAATTACAATACAAATTACCCCAAACAACCCATGATTTACTTTAGTAGTTGTGTAATTCGTGACTTTAACGTATTACAATGCCAATACAGTACTCATTTGTATTTCATGTTATCCCCTCATGAACAGTGACAATTGTACATGGTTTGTTATCAATTTTCTCGTAATGATGTGTAGAATTCATTTATGATAAGCTTTCTGAGGTGTGTTATCAAATTAAAAAATTAGAGCTAGATTGAGGAAGCACCACTAGGTGACTAATAAACAGAGCGCCGCAAGAATGCTGTGTGTGTGTGTGTGTGTGTGTATGTGTGTGTATGTGTGTGTGTGTGCGCGTGTATGTGTGTGCGCGTGTGTGCGTGTGTGTGTGTGTGTGTGAGTGTGTGTGTGTGTGCGCGCGCGCGTGTGTGTGCGTGTGTGTGCGCGTGTGTGTTCGTGTGTGTGTGTGTGTGTGTGTGTGTGTTGTGTGTGTGTGTGTGTGTGTGTGTGTGTGTGTGTGTGTGTGTGTGTGTGTGTGTGTGTGTGTGTGTGTGTGTGTGTGTGTGTGTGTGTGTGTGTGTGTGTGTGTGTGTGTGTGTGTGTGTGTGTGTGTGTGTGTGTGTGTGTGTGTGTGTGTGTGTGTGTGTGTGTGAGGGAGTGAGCCTACCTGGAGTTCAGGGCTAGTGGCATCTTGCTATTACTAGAATGACCATTGATACTACTAATAATATCAATTATAATTATAAATGGTACTACGAAGGCAAAAAAGCCACGTTATTTAAACTGTATACTAGGTTTTTAGGGGTTTATTGTAAAGCAGAAGATAGAAAAGATAAAGTTAAACTGCTGTGAACATACATTATAAACCCCTAGAAAGACTCAGCCAAGAATACAGCTGAAGGCAGGTCTGAGCTCACAATCCCATCAATATTACAATATTTTAGAGAGTTAAATCTTTCTTAGATACGAAAATCTCGAAAATCGTATTTGCGAACACATAACGAAAGCCTCAAGATTAGTGGTTCGAACTCCACCACACGTGGTGAGACGTCGACACCATAAATCGTCCTTGCGAGCACATAACGAAAGCTTCAAGACTGGTGATTCGAACTCCACCACACGTGGTGAGACGTCGACACCATAAATCGTCCTCGCGAGCACATAACGAAAGCTTCAAGACTGGTGATTCGGACTCGACCACAAGTGGAGAGGCGTCGACACCATAAATTGTCCTTGCGAACACATAACAAAAGCTTCAAGACTTGTGGTTAGGACTCCCCCACACGTGGTGCAAGCCCAGACACAATAAATCGTTCGTGCGAACCCATTACGAAAGCCTCAAGACTAGCGGTTCGGTCTCTACCACACGTCTTGCAAGCCTTGACCCCATAAATCGTCCTTGCCGGCACGTAACGAATGCCTCAAGACTAGTGGTTCGGTCTCTACCACACGTCTTGCAAGCCTCGACCCCATAAATCGTCCTTGCCGGCACGTAACGAATGCCTCAAGACTAGTGGTTCGAACTCCACTACATCATACATCAACCGTGCGAATACATAGCGAAAGCCTCAAGTCTAGTGGTTCGGACTCTCCCACACGTATTTCAAGCATCGACACCATAAATCGAGATAGAACAGTGTAACAAAGTAGGCGATCAAGCAAGTAGGTAACAAATTAGGTGACAACTTTCGGAAATTGTTCTCTGAACAGACGTGTACGATAAAACTCACCCCCTCTTTACGCCTGTTTTCGCGGTATTGCCACGGAGTTTATATTTCGTCAATAGGAACTCAAGCGGTTGAGATGCCAATACAAATTTACCACGAAATTCCCAACATCTTCATTTCTGTTAGGAATATTTTGTATATATTTGCGTTTATTTTTCTTACTGCCCTAACTTTATATACGATTTAAAGTTTTAAAAATGGAGTCATACCGAAACGCGTAAGCAGAGGAAAATATTGTAAAGTAAAGAAAGATAAAAAATATACTAAAATGTATATAAATTTACCATATTTATTTCCTGTCGAAGCCTAAAGCTGTATTGCTTTATAATTAGCAATAATAAGCATTTATTTATTACTAAACAAATATAACGTTTTTTGCATAAGGAAGGTATGAAGGTAAGCAAGATATAACAGCTAAAGGGAATTATATATAAACAACAACAAAAGTAACGCACTTTAAGGGGGGAAAATTCGCATTAAGGTTCTAGCACTCGATGGAGGGCCGACAGAAGAAAAAACGTTTAAAGCCACGTCTGCAGGATTTTGAATTCAGAAAAAAATAATCTAGGTAACAAAAAATATGTATTGGATGTTTACTGAATATAACATTTTTAACAAATTTAATTGAAATCAGTTCTTAAAAACTATCAGATTTTTTTATTTGAAAAAACTGGTTTAAAAGTGCATTCCTCATTATCATCGCTATATTGGACTACATATACTGGATTAATTACAACACAAATAAATTTATATATTTGTTAAATGTTCAAAGGAATATAATAATAACTTTTCCCCTTAACAATGTTCAATAAATAATGTAACTTGAGCTACGCGTTAAAACAGTTGTTCAACAACACATAAAATCAGCTGATGTATGAAATCATATGTTATCATTTAATTAACTTAGAGAGGACTCAGCGTAACCTGATTTATTCTATACTGACGCGAAACTCTATGTTTATGTTTATACTAACAGATTTTGTAGGCGTCGCTATTGTAGTTGTCACTTCAGTAAGCAAAGAATAATTGTAAATCCTGAAAAACAGTAAATCATTGTTTATCTAGAGACTCAGAAGCCCTTTCATAGAGTGTACATGTGAAGGAAGCTTAGGCGGGCTGTACAAGGTAGCTGTGCTTTAACGCTATGTGGATCTAGATTTGAGAAACTTGTATGAGATTGCATTGACTTGAGAGACAATCAAGGATACGTACATCTATGGTCTATGGAACGTGATGCTGCCACCAATGTCGATTGCGTCGCCTGGATCCATGCAATAAAACTTTATGTCGATTTCGTTTTATATATTCCTCAGTTCATTGTCGTTTATGTTTTGCTCTGTTTGATTTACATGTATTTTATCTAGTTTTATTATACAAAATTTATATTACTTATTTAAATTTTCGTTAAAGTAATTTTTTTGAGATAATAATTTCAATATGTTTAAATATTTATATATTTTCTAAATTCTTTCTTTATGAATTGTATTTTGATTTTGTGTAACTATAGTGGAGAAAACTATAGTTTTTCATTTCTTTTAATTTCAGTTTGTGCTAAATAAAACCAATGATGTGTTTTAAGGTTTTTGTATACAAAAAACGTAGTGTCATGTACAAAATGTATTTGTGAGAAAATGGGCGCGTCGTGCGTTCGTTCAGCCCGGAGAACTAACGGCGCTGTATAGGCAATGTAATATCAGGGAACTGAAAACTGTGTACAACTGAAGTGAGCTATAGAAAATGGAGCCTTCTCTCTGTTTGCAGCTGTTATTTTTTCACACTTCTCTGTGCTTTCCCCAATAATTCTTCTCATTCATTCTTTTATTTTTCAATTTATTCTATTAGTTCACCCTCTTCTTATATATTACACATCTTTTTCAAATTTGTAATAGTTAGAAAAGTACTTTTTATTCATCTACTCAAGTTTAAATACATTTCGTTAAACTTTTAGTGGCAGGCACTTATATTTATTACCATTTTTTTTCAAATATTAATTCATAATTATAGGAATTTAATTAACTTTTATATTGAAGAAAAACTTTTCCCAAAAGGGGTAAGGTATACAATATCATTATCTCGTTCCATTTGGCTTGACGTAGGTGATAACACACGATTTCATAAAACAGCTGACTTTTTAAGTTACGTGGTATAACAGCTGTTTTAACTCTTCGGTTATATTACTTAACTTATATGTATTGTAATTATTTACTAACGAGTTATTAAATGAAATTTTTCTTTGTTGGGTCAAGTAAGAATTGACATTTAAAAATCTTTTTTTACCATATGAGTTTACTATAAATACTACTATGTTTATACAGAGGTGTTATGAGACGTTTTATTGTAAATAAATAAAAAGTAGTTTTTGCATTGTACTTAAAACCATACCTGGATGTGTAAATATACAAACACACACACACACACACTGACACACACACTGTAACGGTCTGGAAGGCCGTCCAAATTTTGAAATTAATAATTTCCTATTTTTTAAATAACAATTTTAATATTTAAATAATAAGGTTTTAATTTATGGTATAAGGAAACGTTGTAAAGAGTCAAGAAGTCAGTAAAATGTTGAATAAGTATTATTAAGACAAATTAATAAATTATAATAGCATGAAACCGTAATAACTAACTAAATTTGACAAACGGGAGTGAAGTGAAAATTTTCTAAGTGCCGAAAAATGCTAACTTGAGAACTAGGTCACGTAGAACTATCATCGACATTTTGAAATGACCAGAAAAATCCAAAATAAACAATAATGAAAACAGAATTAATAAAACTCAAATAACAAAATAGTTACAGCCATTTTAAAATAATAGACATTTTCAGTGTTCTAAAACAGATAACAAAATTATGCAAGTTGAATCGAATACGTTGTCCAACCCGCCCGTACAAGAAAAGAAGCACGGAGATAGCGACGAGCTTAGAGCAGGGGGGAAGGGTTACATAGCCGCAATAAATACAGGAACTTAGGAACCTGTAAGGCAGTCTGTAAAAATTTTTAATACGAGGTGCTAATGGCCGTGATGTCGAATCGCGCCCAGAACCACCATCAGCCAGATGGAACAAAACCACCACGTTTCAACCGTCTACTTCCATCCATGGACGAGGGCTTCAGACTCAGACTCCGGTACGTGAAAAAGAAGAAAGACTTCCATCGACTGACCAGGGATGGCGACTTCCGATGTCCAAGGAC
>JBAIZL010000032.1:237500-242500 GCA_036971475.1 Prosapia bicincta | reverse complement strand
GCATTCTTTCTATGTAACGTGAACTTCCTAAGGTTGTGCTTTGTTCTAATCAGAATATTATATTAGGAGAGATATTCGCTCAAAGGACGAACTGAGTGAGACAGTGGTATGGCTTCCTTTGACTTATGTTTGTCCAGAATAGCAACGTTTGGCTGTCTTCTTTTTTTATATGCTTCAGCTAATATCCTTTGCAGTAGTGACTAAATTATCCTGGAATCTCTAATGTTGAATTTACTTACGTGGTATTTGTGTAACAGAAGAGCAACTAAAGATCGTGTGGAATGTATACAAAGCTTTTAGGTTTTCGTTTTAACCTCAAATAGCATCCAACCGGTGCCTGTACCTCCTTCCTTTCTCGCATCCACTTTGTTTATGTACGCTTCTACCCGAGACCTAACGTTTGTTTTGGAATAGGCTCAAGCTTTAGTCCATTAAACTACTAAGCAATACTCATATAAGCACAACACACAAGTAGTATAGACAGAATGTGTTTAAAGTCAATTCTTACTTTAGTCAACAAAGAAAACATTAATTTAATTACTCTATATTTTATAGTTATTTTTAATTTTAATAAAGTAACTTAACTATGCTTTGAAACAGCTGTTCTACCACATAATCCATAACATAATCAACTGTCTTATGAAATCATGAGTTATCACTTATTGTAAGTCAAACTGGACGAAACAACTAGACTATATTTTATACCTTGCCCCTTACGTGAAAAGGTTTTCTCCCACATAAAGCCTAAATTATTAATTAAATATATTTAATGAATTATTATTTGAAAAAACTATATTTAACATCAAGTGTCATCCACTACAAGTTTAAAAAATGTATTCGAACTTAAGTGAATGAATAAAAGGTATTTTATTAACGACTGATATTTTTAATTATAATAATATATATATATATATATATATATATATATATATATATATATAAGAGAATAGTGTGAACCAATAGTAGGAATTGAATAATTGGACGAAGTAAATTTTAATCTGTTATTATGCAAGGAAACAAATTGAAAATGAAAGACAACCGACGGGATTCATTCAACATAATTTATTTTTAGAGAACGTTTGTGTGCGGTTACTAAGCGTATGTAACTAATATTCCCCTTAGTGTAATATTGCCTAGTTCCTAACGTACAAAGAACAAATTTTACTTTATAATTAGCTGTTCAATGGTGAATGTTTACTTAACAAACTTTGAAAATAAAATTAAATGCAAACTTTTAGCGCGTCAAAACGTTTGTGTTAATCGTATTCTTTGTTATTCAAGATAAAAGTTGGTGCTTACAAGTTGACTTTAATAAAAGCCAGTTGGACACCTGAAGAGGGTAAATTGCTTGGCAGTCCGAAACCACAGTGTGTGCTCCATCCTAGGCATACGCCATCTATATTAAACAGCTGAGGCAGTAATCTCTCTAGCATCGAAGCGATAAACCCCAAGGTAAAGGAATGGAACAAGTCTAGAAAACTAGGATAAACTTAAATATCCTGGGTCGGGATAGACTTGGCTCGGGAAAATAATTTAACAGCTACACTTTATCCTTCTCCTTTATCCCATACTTCCACAAAAAAGGCATCCAAAGTATGAGGAAAAGGTTTTCACGACCACTTAAGATGTTGGATTTGAACATATACAATACCATATGTAAAGGATACATTCTATGTTTTTAAACATATCGAAAGAAATATAAAAATATTCAAAACATTTTTCTACTGTGGTTTTAAGAGATATAGGTTTGTAATATGGGTCGAATTGATCATCTGTCACTATAAGCTAAAGGAAAATTATATCCGATAAATTTTAGGTTTGTTCCGATCAGCTGTTGGTATTTGTGACTAATCGATGACTAGTTGTAGTAGATTGAATGACAATCAAGCAATGGCTTCAGGCGTGTCACAAAACATTGTTCCCATCAATGGTTTCGGGAGCAGAACCGACGTCGTGTTTACACCCGCGGAGTTGCCGATGTCTTCAGGGACGTGCCCTTATGTAAATGTACCGGCTCTGTAGGTTCTAGTGCAAATGTTAAATGTGTACTCGACACCCGCAATATGAATAGCTTTATAGTTAATAAACAACTACATCTTGCAAGGTGTTCTATTGCAAGTTGTCAAGCTTTATCCTTAACTAATGTTTACTTTCGGCTACAGAGACAATACTCTTTACCCCGGCAGGTGCAAAACACCTGTATTTAGGCGGTCACTTGTAGATACATCTCCTGACACCGGGTAATAGCAAGACACCTGTATTGACAGCAGTAGCTTGTAGACACATCTCCTAACCTTTAGTAATACATGAGGAAAGAGAGAAGGAAAACAGAAAGGCAGAAGGAGAGAGAGAAAAAGAAATAATGAGAGTGCGTAAGAGAGAAGGATTAAAATGGATGACTAAAATCAAAAAGCCAAATCAGTTTTACGACCGAAAGTAAGCGTTGAGTTCTTATTTTGTAAGTTTAAATTGTGCTCCAAAAAGTTGAGCATCGCATGTAACCACAGGCAAAATACATCTAAAATATTTTTACTAGTTATAAAACAAGCAATATTTACAGTAGTAGCTTATAGACATATGTCCTAACCCCGGGTAATAGCGAAACACCTAACTTATGTTTTACAGTTGATAACGTGCAGATACATCTCCTAGTCCCGAGTAATAGCAAGACACCTATAGGGTCTACAGCGTAATCATTTATCAATACGCAGTAAAGCCGGTAGACACATAATAATATATTGGGTTACGCGTAGTCTTACATTATATATATATATATATATATATATATATATATATTTAATTATTTATATATATATATATATATTATGTGAATATATATTTATATTTATTTATATATATATATTATATGAATATATATATATATATATATATATATATATATATATATATATATTTATTTTCGGTTGTCTTTCATTTTCAATTTGTTTCCTTGTAAATAACAGATTAAGTTTTACTTCGTTCAATTATTCAATTCCTACTATTGGTTCACACTATCCTCTTATATATATATATATATATTATATGAATATATATATATGTATATATATATTTATTTATATATATGTTATATGAATATATATATATATATATATATATATATATATATATATATAATCTAAAAACATTAGATAATTATTTTTCTGAAGATGCTGGTACTATTTTATCGGCGAAAAGCTTTGAATAAATATATTCATTAAAAGTATACTTGTTTTTGAAATATTTTTAATTTATTAATTATATATATATATATATTGTGTGTGTGTGTGATAATTTTTGTTTCCCGAAAATAACTCCTCCTGTATTTTCTCTCTTTCTGCCATTTATCACTAAACATGATATGTTTAGCTTTTTAGTTCTTTACTGTGCCGTGCTCTTTGTTAAAGATTATCTCCTACTTGGGAACTAATTTACTGCGTCCTGGGTCTGTGATTTATCATTAATAAAGTCGCCGGCTAAGCCAGGCCATCAAGGTAAGGCAAACAAAACGATGCCTTGAGTCCCTCGGGACTGTGTGGGCAGAACGAATTGTGTTCCTTCTTTAGAACGAAGGTAAACATTCGTTTAACATTGAATATAACTTATGCTCGTATTGTAGGGGGAATCACAATTGCTTGGCAGTAATTCTAGTAGTCAGTCTCTCATTATACCCCGCATAGTCGTAGTAAACGTTGTGTATAAAGTCTAACTGTTATGAAACCTTGAAAAATTTTCTTCCAATTAATACAAGAAATTATGTGTTTCTTATTGTTTTAGTAGTGTTTTTAACAGCAAAAATTATTTGCAAATTAATTTACAAGTAATATGTAGTTATGTGAATTTTGTTTCCAAATATAATATGTTTTTATAACAACGAACTCCAACTAATTATTAATAATATATTTGCCAAACAAAGGTTACCTCGACAAAGTCATTATCAGCAGAGAGTATAAGCAATGCACCATCTAACTATAAATATTGCTTGCTTTATAACTAGTAAAAATATTTTAGATGTATTTTGCCTGTGGTTACATGCGATGCTCAACTTTTTGGGGCACAATTTAAACTTACAAAATAAGAACTCAACGCTTACTTTCGGTCGTAAAGCTGATTTGGCTTTTTGATTTTAGTCATCCATTTTAATCCTTCTCTCTTACGCACTCTCATTCTTTCTTTTTCTCTGTCTCCTTCTGTCTTTCTGTTTTCCTTCTCTCTTTCCTCTTTCTTCCTCTCCTTCTCCCTCTCCTTATCTCTCTCTTGTTGTCTCTTCTTCTCTTTTCCTCTCTTCCCTTCCCCCTCTATCTTTCTCCTTCTATCTTAATATCTTTCTAAATTCCTGTATTTCCTTCTGGGCCAAGATAGACAGTAAGTCCAAGTAAAAAACACGACCCTGCGTCCCGCTGCGTTGTAGATATCAAGAGGATGCTTTATTTTCAAGAGGTGCTTTATTCTTTGTATTTTTTCTGGAAATATAATTTTTAATATTAAAACTACTTACACTTAATTTTATTAAAATTAATTTAAACTTTTTTGAGTGAATGATAGTTTTAAGGAATCTTGTCTCGCGAATATTTTCTCTTTTAGTGAAGAGAAAAACTAGCATTATCAAGAGAGCATCGCTTTCAGTGGGAGGCACTGAATGTCTGAGCTACGCTTTCACTAGGTGTAGATCTACATGAGCTGTGCACTAGGGAATGAGGACAACAGTAACGTAGCATACTTCTGATACTGGACAACGTTTTCAATGGAAGGCACTGAATGTCTGAGCTACGCTTTCACTAGGTGTAGATCTACATGAGCTGTGCACAAGTGAATGAGAACAACAGTGACGTAGCAGACTTCTGATACAGGACAACTCTTTCAGTGGGAGGCACTGAATGTCTGAGCTACGCTTTCACTAGGTGTAGATCTACATGAGCTGTGCACCAGGGAATGAGGACAACAGTGACGTAGCACACTTCTGATTAAGGGAAAACTCTTTCAGTGGGAGGCACTGAATGTCT